>PVJI01015519.1:0-40915 GCA_004026765.1 Micronycteris hirsuta
ACTTCCCGAAAGTCTATTTCCTTCACCAGCTTGGGGAAGTTCTCCATCATTATTTGTTCAAATAAGTTTTCAATCTCTTGGTCTTCCTCTTCTCCTTCTGGCAGCCCTATGATCCGTATGTTGGGCCGTTTATAGATGTCCTGGAGGTTTCTGAGCCCCTCCTCCATTTTTTGAATTCTTGTTTCTTCATTCTTTTCTGATTGGATGTTTTTTTCTTTCTGCTGGTCCACTCCGTTGATTTGAGTCCCAGTTTCCTTTTTATCCGTATTGGTTCCCTGCAGATCTCTCCTCATTTGTTCAAGTAATTGCCTCATTTGTTCAAGCAATTGAGATAGTTCTTCATCGAATTCTGTGGCCATCCTGATTACCATTTTTTTGAACTGTGCATCTGATAGGTTGGCTATCTCTTGGTCGGTTAGTTCTGGAGCTTTGATCTGTTCTTTCATTTGGGCCATCCCCCCCCCTCGGTGCGCCTGTTACTTTATGGGGCGGAGCCTTAGGTGTTCACCAGGGCGGGTCAACTCAAGTTGCTATTTTGTGACGAAGCCTGTGGGGGCAGGACCTGTGAGAACAATGGTGCTTGCTCCACTCTCCGCACCCACACCATTTCCCTCAAGCAAGTTGAGCCCCTCTGCGCTGGCTCCGGGATCGCTCCGGGGTCGGTGGACAGGCCCGCACAGTTCCAAGCACTCGTGGGTCTCCCCAACAAACTCTCCTGTGAGGCTGGGAGTTCCTCCCACCGTCTCACCTCCCACAGGTGTTTTCAATCGGTGGTTTGAGGTTTTATTTCCCCGCTTTAATGGGTTGCGCCCTGTTTTTTCTCCTGGTTTTTCTGCAGTCGAATTAGGACCTGCCCGGTCCACCAGTCTTGGCCCCGCTGGTTCCGGGTGGGCTGGGCGCTGGCCGTGTTTTGGTCAGTCACACCTGTCTCCGTGTGTTGCAGCATTGCCAGTACCACTCCACAAACCGCGGTCTGGCCGTGCGCTCACTGCCCGGGTGGCTGCGGAGTGGCCTCGCGCTCTCTCTCCGCCCGGCTCCGCCCCGCTTACCAGACTGGATGTAAGTGTCTTCTTTAACTCCTTGGTTGTTGGACTTCCTCTCAGTTTGATTTTCTGTGAGATCTGGCTGTTTTTGTTTAATTAAATTGCTGTTTTTTCCTCGTTTGGTTGTGTGTGGAGGCATAGTGTGTCCACCTACGCCGCCATCTTGCTGGAAGTCATTCTGACATTCCTGTCTTAAACTCTTCACCTTTTGCACCCAATCCCCAGCCCTCCTCCCCTCTAACAGCCAGTCTATTTTCTGTATCTATGAGTCTTTCTATTTTGTTTGTTAGTTTATTATGTTCATTAGATTCCACATATAAGTGAAATCATATGGTACTTGTCTTTCTCTAACTGGATTATTTCACTTGGCATGATACCCTCCAGGTCTGTCCATGCTGTGGCACAGAATAAGATTTCCTTTTTTAAGGACCAAGTAGTATTCCATTGTGTAAATGTGCCACAGCTTTTCTTTTTTTATTAAATACTTTTGAATTTTATTTTTGTTCAAGTACAGTTTTCTGCCTTTTCCCCTCACCCCTTCCCACCACCACAGCCATCTTCACCTCCCTCTCATGTTTCTACCTGCCTTGGTTTTGTCCATATGTCCTTTATAGTTGTTCCTGTAAACCCTTTACCCTTTTCCCCCCACTATCCCCTCCTCCTTTCCTCTGGTTACTGTCGGTTTGTTCTTAATTTCAATGTCTCTGGTTATAGTTTTCTTGCTTCTTTATTTTGTTTATTAGGTTCCAGTTAAAGGTGAGATCATATGGAATTTGTCTTTCAACACCTGGCTTATTTCACTTAGCATAATGCTCTTCAGTTCCACCCATTCTGTCTCAAAGGCTAGGAGGCCCTTCTTTCTTTCTGCTGTGTAGAATTCCATTGTGTAAATGTACCATAATTTTTTGATGCATTCATTTACTCATGGGCACTTAGGTTGCTTCCAGCACTTGGCTATTGTGAATTGTGCTGCTATGAACATTGGGGTGCAGAGGTTCTTTTGAATATATGTTTCAGGATTCTTAGGGTATAATCCCAGCAGTGGAATTGCTGGGTCAAAAGGCAGTTCCATTTTTAGTTTCTTGAAGACATTCTACACTGTTTTTCACAGTGGCTGCACCAGTCTGCATTCCCACCAACAGTGTACTAGGGTTCCCTTTTTTCCACAACCTCTCCAACACTTGTTTTTTGTTGCTTTGTTGATGATGGCCATTCTGACTGGTGTGAAGTGGTATCTCATTGTGGTTTTAATTTGCATCTCTCTGATGGCTAGTGAGGCTAAGCATCTTTTCATATGTCTGGACCCTCCGTATGTCCTCTGGAGAAGTGTCCGTTCAAGTCCTTTGCCCATTTTTTAATTGGGTTGCTTGTCTTCTTAGAGTGGAGTTGTGTGAGTTCTTTATATATTTTGGAGATTAGACCCCTATCTGAGATATCATTGGCAGATATGTTTTCCCATACAGTTGGTTCTCTTTTCATTTTAATGCTGTTTCCTTTGCTGTGCAGAAGCTTTTTATTTTGATGAGTTCCCATTTGTTTATTCTTTCCTTTATGTCCCTTGCTTTAGGGGCATATTGGTGAAAATATTGCTGCATGGAATATCTGAGATTTTCCTGCCTATGTTCTCCTGAAGGACGTTTATGGTGTCACAACTTATGTTTAAGTCTTTTATCCACCTTGAATTTATTTTTGTGTATGGTGTAAGTTGGTGATCAAGTTTCATTTTTTTGGATGTTGCTGTCCAGCTCTCCAAATACCATTTGTTGAAGAGGCTATTTTTACTCCATGTTATGCTGCTGCTCCCTTTGTCAAAAATTAATTGGCCATAGAGACTTGGGTTTATTTCTGGGCTCTCCGTTCTGTTCCATTAGTCTATCTGTCTGTTTTTATGCTATTACCAGGCTATTTTGGTTACAGTGACCTTGTAATACAGTTTGATATCAGGTATTGTGATCCCTCCTACTTTGCTCTTCTTTCTCAAAATTACAGCAGATATTCGGAGTTGTTTATGGTTCCATATAAATTTTTGAAGTGTTTTTTCTATATCTGTGAAATATGCCATTGGTACTTTGATAGGGATTGCATTGCATCTATGAATTGCTTTGGGGAGTATGGACATTTTGATGATGTTCATTCTTCCAATCCATGAACATGGTACATGCTTCCATTTGTTTGTGTCTTCCTTAATTTCTTTCTTCAGTGTTGTGTAGTTTTCTGAGTACAGGTCTTTTACCTCCTTGGTTAGGTTTATTCCTAGGTATTTTATTTTTCTTGTTGCTATATGAAATGCAATTTTTTCCTAATTTCTGTTTCTGATATTTCATTGTTGGTGTACAAAAATGCCTTTGATTTCTGTGAATTGACTTTGTATCCCACTGTTTTGCCAAATTCACTTACTACATTGAGCAATTTTTTGGTGGAGTCTAGGATTTCCTATGTACACTATCATGTCATCTGCAAACAATGACAGTTTTGTTTCCTCCTTTCCAACTTGGATGCCTTTTATTTCCCTTTCTTGTCTGATTGCTGTAGCTAGGACTTCCAATACTATGTTTAATAGACATGGTGAAAGTGGGCAACCTTGTCTTGTTCCCGATCTTTGTGGGAAAGCTTTTAGATTTTGCCCATCGAGTATGCTGTTGACTGTAGGTCTCTCATATGTGGCATTTATTATGTTGAGGAATGCTCTCTCTATTCCCACTTTGCTGAGTGATTTTATCATAAATGGGTGCTGTACCTTATCAAGTGGTTTTTCTGTGTCCATTGATATGATCATGTGATTTTTGTCTTTGCCTTTGTTCATGTGATGTATTACATTTATTGATTTGTGAATATTGTACCATCCTTGCATCCCTGGGATGAATCCTACTTGGTCATGGTATATGATCTTTTTAATGTATTGCTGGATGTGGTTTGCCAATATTTTGTTGAGGATTTTAAGTATCTGTGTTCATCAGCAATGAAGTTTTCTTTCTTTGTTGTGTCTTAATCTGGTTTTGGGATTAGGATGATGCTGGCTTCATAAAAAGAGTTTGAGAGTCTTCCATCTTCTTGTATTTTTTGTAATAGTCTGTGAAGGATAGGGTTAGTGCTTCCTTAAATGTTTTGTAGGATTCTCCTGTGAAACTGTCTGGTCCAGAGCTTTTGTGTGCTGGGTGGTTTTTTTTAAATTACTGATTCAATTTCATCAGCTGTTATTGGTCTGTTCAAGCTTCCTGCTTCTTCTTGATTCAGTTTTGGAAGTTTATATTTTTTTAGAAATTTGTCCATTTCACCTAGGTTTTCAAATTTCTAGTTATATAGTTCTTTATAGTAATTTCTTACAATCCTTTGTATTTCTGTGGCATCAGTTGTAATCTCTCCTCTTTCATTTCTGATTGTGTTTATTTGGGTCCTCTTATTTTCTTGATGAGTCTGCTTAAAGGCTTGTCAATTTTGTTTATCTTTTCAAAGAACCAGCTCCTGGATTTATTGATCCTTAGAACTGTGCTTTTAGTCTCTATGTTGTTTAATTCTGCTATCATCTTGGTTATTTCCCTCCTTATACTCACTCTAGGTTTTGTTTGTTGTTGTTCTCCAGTTCTTGTAGGTGTAGGGTTAGGTTGTTAATTTGAAATGTTTCTATATTTTTTTATGTAGGCCTATAGCACTATGAACTTCCCTCTCAGGCCTGCCTTTGCTGTGTCCCATAAGTTTTGGGTTGTTGTACCACAACTTTTTTATCCAATCATCTATTCATGGGCAGTTGGGCTGCTTCCAACTCTTGGCTATTGTAAATTATGCTCCGATGAACTTAGGGGTGCACATATTCTTTCAAGTTGGTGTTTCAGGTTTCTTCAGATATATCCCAAGTAGTGGAATTGCTGGGTCATAAGGAAGTCCTATTTTAAATTTTTTGAGGATATTCCATCCCGATTTCCACAGTGGCTGCCCCAATCTGCATTCCCATCAACTGTGCATAAGGGTTCCCTTTTCTCCACATTCTCAGCAACCCTTACTGTGTGTTGATTTATTGATGATAACCAATCTTATAGATGTAAGGTCAAATATTTCTTGCATTTCTCTGATGATTATTGACATGGACCATCTTTTCATATGTCTATTATCATCCGCATGTCCTCCTTGGAAAAGTGTCTATTCAGGTATTTTGCCCTTTTTTAAAATTGTTGTTGAGTTACAATTGTCCTGTCTTTTTCTCCATTGCTCACCCCTACCTTGCCCCCCTACTCCCTTAGTAAATCTCCCCCATTGTCTGTGTCCATGAGTCCTGTATTCATGTTCCTTTCTTTGCTTCTTCCCCTTCTTTTCCCTGTTATCTCCCTCCCCTCCCCTCCCCTTTAGTCACTGTCTGTTTGTTCTTTAATTCTAAGTCTCTGGTTCTATTTTGATCATTTTTTGTTTTGTTGATTAGGTTCCACTTATAGGTGAGATCATATGGTATTTCTCTTTCACTTCCTGGCTTATTTCACTTAGCATAATCCTCTCCAGTTGCATCCATGCTGTTGTGAAGGGTAGGAGTTCCTTCCTTCTTTCTGCTGTGTAGTATTCCATTGTGTAAATGTACCACAGTTTTTTTTTAATTTATTTATTTTCAGAGAGAGGAGAAGGGAGGGAGAAAGAGCAATGTATGGTTGTCTCTCACATGGCCCTCATTGGGGACCTGGCCGGCAACCCAGGCATGTGCCCCAACTGGGCATCGAACCGGGACCCTCTGGTTCCCAGCCCGCGCTCAATCCACTGAGCTACACCAGCCGGGGTGTACCACAGTTTTTTGATCCACTCATTTACTGGTGGGCACTTAGGGTGTTTCTAGCTCTTGGCTATTGTAAACAACACTGCGATGAACATTGGGGTGTATACGCTCAATTTTTAATTGGATTGATTTTTAAAAATATATTTTATTATGCGATTACAGTTGTCCTAATATTTCCCCTTTTGCCCCTCTGCACCTGGAATCCACATTCCCTCCAGCAACCCCCCACGTAAATAATGTGCATGGATCATGCATATAGTTTTTTGGCTACTCCATTTCCTATACCGTTCTTTACATTTCCCTGCCTATTTTGTACCTACTAATTTGTACTTCTTAATCCCTGTATCTTTCCCCCTACTATCCCCCACTTTATCCCCCACTACAGAAACTCCTTTGTAGGTAACTCTCTTCTCTTGCTGCTTTTAAGATTATCTCTTTATCTTTTACCTTCGGCATTTTAATTATGATGTATCTTGGTGTGGTTCCCTTTGGGTCCATTTTGTTTGGGACTCTGTGTTTCCTGGACTTGTTATTAGGATGCTCAAAGAACTCATTGGGTTCTTCAACAGCATAACACAAACCCAGGCATAAATGAAAGTTACATTAAGTGAAATAAAGGAAAATCTATGGGGAACCAACAGTGGAGAGGATGAATATGAGAATCAAATCAACAATTTTTAGCATAAGGAAGAATAAAACATTGAATCAGAACAGCAAGAAGAAAAAAAGTTAAAAAATGAGGATAGACTAAGAAGCCACTGGGACAACTCCAAACATACCACCATCCGATAGGAGTGCCAGAAGGAGAAGGGAAAGATCAAAAAATTGAAAATTTATTTGAAAAAATAATGAAAGAAAACTTTTCTAATGTATATTGTTATTTTAGTGTTGAGTTTTATAAGTTCCTTACAAGTTTTTGATATTAACCTGTTGTGTGATGTATCATTGATGACTATATTTTCCCATTCAGTGGGTTATCTTTTCATTTTGTTGATGCTTTCCTTTGCAGTGCAAAAACTTTTTAGTTTGATACAGTGCCATTTGTTTACTTTTCTTTTGTTTCCCTTGCTTGAAGAAATATTCTATATTTGGAACCTCTGCAGGCTTCTACCATAGTATTTTAGCCAGTCCTATTGTGAATGTCAGAGCCAGAACCATTAAAGTGAACACGAATAGTTAATAGATAAATAAATGAATAGGGTAGAAGGGATTCCTTACAGTAGAATGCCAAGTGATATACATGGATGAAATGGTATAGCTGGGAAATCATCATTTTGTCACTAACATAGGATAGAAGGTTTTGGGCAAGGATCATCAGTGGAAGCTAACTTTTGCAAGGAGATTTGAGGAGGAGCTAGATATAAGCATGTCCTCAAAGTGTCTCCCTGTAGATTGATTTTTATTTATGAAGCATAAAAGAGTATACAGTGGAAAAAAATGAACAATGCCTTAACTGAGTGATCAAAATCAGTATCACAGATAGACATTTTATCCTCCAAATGAGATACTCTGTTTAGGTCATTAGTTAGGTAGTTTTGTGACCTGAATCTAAACATAAAGAAATATCAAAGGAAATTGAGAAACAGTCTGTAAAATAATGGATCTCTATTCTTCAAAAATGTCAGTGTCTTAAAAGACACACACACACACACACACACACACACACACACACACACACACAAGGCCAAGGAACTGATTGAGATTGAAGGAAGCTAAAGGAACATGACAATTATATGCAATCACGATGCTGAGTTGTTCTTGTACTGGTGGTAAAAATTGCTATAAAGGACATGATTGGGACAACTGATGAAATCAGAATATAGACTGTAAATAAAAGTATTGTAACAATGTTAAATTTTCTGAATTTGTTACGGAAAATTCACTCACACACAGTGGAGATGGCAGAGCACGACACTTTATTTCATGCATGGGCTCAGAGGAGAGATTCCAAATCCTGAGCCCCGAACAAAGGAAAGGGACTGGCTTATATATGTTCAGGCAGTAGTGGGGAGGGGGCAACTAGTGGAAGAAACTGATTACAGGGGCCAGGAGTGGAAGTTAGGTCAGCTACCTTATTTGGGAGATAAAGAACAGAGCACAGAGGCTTGGGATGAAGGTTACAGAGTACAAGAAAATTCAGAGATAAAACCTGGAGGTTGTACATCATTTCCCCCCCCACCCCTTTGCAGGCGGGAGGTGTTTCTGCGGTTTAGCAGCATGGAGGTTGCCTGTAACAAATTTAATAACAGTACTGTGCTTATCTAAGAGAGTATTGTTGTCCTTAGGAGATACAATCTTAAATATTAGGGGTAAAGGGAATTGAGGTGTGTAATCTAACTTCAATTAGTTCAGAAAATAAATTATGTATGCATATATTAAATATATATACATTTATATATAATATATAAATTAATGTGTAATAAATTATGTATATGCAGATATGTATGTATATAGTCTCTGAATTTAGTCACTATGTTATTTGCACCCCCAAACAAAGCTGATTTTATATATATGATTTATATATATAAAGAGAGAGAGAAGAGAGAATGAATACAGGAGTTCAGAAGTCCTCTGTACTATTCTTGCAACTTTTAAGTTTGAAATTATGTTTGAAGATGATAGCCCTGATTTCCTTATACATCTTGTGGAATTCCCATCTCCATTCCTTCACTGACATCACTCCCACCACAACTCCCCTCAACTTAGCAAGTCAGCTTCTCCAAATCCTACTTGGATTTCCAGATCCAGTTCACATCTGACCTCCTTCTAGGCATTGCTGCCTTCTCTGTATTCCTCTGGCATTACTGGTCTTAATATCACTTGGCACTAAGCCTGATACTCTGGATTGATTTTATTTTGGGATACAAACAACATAGTGGCTAAATCCACCGCCTGTGGAGTCAGACTGTGTTCAAGTCTTAGTTTTGGCACTTACAATCTGTGTCACCTCAAACAAATTCTTTGTTATTTAAGTCTTGGTTTATTTGACAGGAGGCATCATTACATGAGGGGAAAGACTATCTGCTGGGAGTCCAGAGGCCTGATTTTAGGTGTTGATTTGTCACGGGTATGTGACCTTATGGGTCTTAGTTCTCTTACTGGCAATGGTGTTGGATGAATACACATATGTGGTTCTCCACCCTGGATCACATTAGAATCACCTGGGGACCTCTAAAATGCATATAAAATATATTTTTAAGAATTTGATTTGATTTGTCAGAGTTAAGTTCCAGGCATGGAAGTTTTAAAAGGCTCCTGGGTGATTTTAATATATGGATCAGGCTGAGCACCAGTGAGGCAGTTGATTCTGTGATTCTAAGCAGAAGTGTTGCTGGGAATTCTTTGTTCTTGGTATTAAAGTCCCTCTGTCACCCCCACAATGTGTAGCCTAGGGCTTGATCACACAGTAGGGGCACATAACACCAATATGTTACCTAAAATAATGGTTAGCTAAGATTTTCCTCTTTTTTCCCCTGGCTAGAAAGAGACATCTTTTACAATCTCAGCATCTTGACAGAATGATTATTGCTTCCTAAAATCCTGTATTAGCCATAGGAAATTAGCTGTAACAGTATATGCTCTTAATGGGAATCTAGCATGTCAATGGGCTATTTCTGTCATTGTGGTTTAGTCTGATATTCTAATATGCCCATGCTGCTTTTCATGGTACTTAGGAAAAGAAAAAAAAGTGGTGGCGGTTCCCCCTTGGTTCACACTTGACCAATTGCTATGCTTAAGGCAATCACAAAACAGCATAGGTGTTGAAAATGATTAGGAACAATTAAGATACTGCAGCCTCCAAGGAAGAAGCCACTGTCAGGGCTTTGATCTCCCAAATGCACAGGTTGTGTATTCCTGCAGCAGCAATTACCTAAAAATATCTAATATTTAATTACTTCCAAAGTGTCAGTCTTCATAACCAGGTATTAGAATGTTCTAATTGATAGTGCAGCTGCAGCTTCTCTGCATGACATGGGCATATGGCTTGCAATATTCTAGCTTGATCAGTTTGCTTTCTTCATAAAGTTCACTTACAGATTTCAGATTGTAGGCACGATCTACATAGGATTGAAATTATTGCACCCATTTTGCAATTTGCCATTTCTTGTAAAAAATGAGAAGGAAAAACACCAAAAAAAGGAAAAAGTAAAAAAAGAAAAAGAAAAGGAAAGCAAAGAAAAAAAAATAGCTCAGAGGTCTATGGTAACCAAATTGTGTTGGAAAACCACCTAGTTCCTGATGCTTTTGTATTTTACTTTAAGAGAATTATATACATAGTTAGATGTCAGGTCATCATCATCTTTAAAATCTAAATAAGACTGGCTAGGAACCTCTATCCCAGAAACTACAAAGCCCTTTCCAAGCAGTGAATTTTCACGGTGCTAATGCAATTAGAGTCACACATAGCTCTTACAGCTTGCCATTGCTGAGTCTGTTTTATTTTTTTCCACAACATGCCAGGCAAATTCTTTCTTTTTTGTTTTTTTAATTTATTTTATATTTTATTTAATTTATTTTTTTACATTTTAAATTGTTGTTCAAATACAGTTGTCTCCGTTTCCACCCCCCAACTCCCCTCTGTCCCACCTCCAACCCTCCTCCCCCCATCCCTACTCATCCCCACCTCCAACCTTCAATCCTAACCTCCTTTGGCTTTGTCCATGTGTCCTTTATACATGTTCCTTGACAACCCTTCTCTCTTTCCCCTCATTATCCCCTCTCCCTCCTCTCTGGTTACTGTCAGTTTGTTCTTTATTTCAATGTCTCTGGTTCTATTTTGCTTGCTTGTTTGTTTTGTTGATTAGTTTCCACTTATAAATGAGATCATATGATATTTGTCTTTCACCACCTGGCTTATTTTACCTAGCGTAATACTCTCCAGATCCCTCCATGTTGTCACAATGGGTAGGAACGCCTTCTCTCTGCTGTGTAGTATTCCATTGTGTAAATGTACCATAGTTTTTAGGTCATTTCCTGATGAGCACTTATGCTGCTTCCAACACTTGGCTATTGTAAACTGTGCTGCTATGAAAATTGGGGTGCATAGGTCCTTTTGAATACATATTTCAGGATTTTTAGGGTATAATCCTAAAAATCCTAAGCAGTGGAATTGCCAGGTCAAAAGACAGTTTCAGTTTTAGTATTTTGAGGAAATTCTATGCTGTTTTCCACAGTGGCTGCACCAGTCTGCATTCCCACCTTTTCTCCACAACCTCTCCAACACTTGTTGTTTGTTGCTTTGTTTAGGATGGCCACTCTGACCGGTGTGAAGTGGTATCTCATTGTGGTTTTAATTTACATCTCTCTCATGGCTAGTGATGCTGAACATCCTTTCATATGTCTCTGGGCCCTCTGTACATCTTACTTGGAGAAGTATCTGTTCAAGTCATTTGCCTATTTTTTAATTAGATTTTTTGTTTTCCTGGAGTTGAGTCATGTGGTTTCTTTATATATATTGGAGATCAAACCCTTGTCTGAGGTATCATTGCAAATATATTTTCCCATATGGTGGGTTCCCCTTTCATTTCATTGTTTTCCTTTTTGATTTTTAAATATATTTTATTGATTATGCTATTATAGTTGTCCCATTCCCCCCCCCATTATTCCCCTCTGCCCTTCACACTGCCCACCTCATTCCCTCCTTCTTCGTTGATGTCTATGGGTCATATGTATGAGTTCTTTGGCTTTTACATTTCCTAGACTATTCTTAACATCCAGTTTCTTCAGTGTTGTGTAGTTTTCTGAATACAGATCTTTTACCTCCTTGGTTAGGTTTATTCCTAGGTACTTTATTTTTCTTGTTACTATATCAAATGGGATTTTTTCCCCAATTTCTGTTTCTGGTATTTCATTGCTAGTGTACAAAGATGCCTTTGATTTCTAAATATTGACTCTGTGTGCCATTGTTTTGTTAAATTCACTTACTAGGTCAAGTAGGTTTTTTTTTTTTTGTGGAGTCTGTAGGATTTTCTATGTATACTATCATGTCATCTGCAAAGAATGACAGTTTTATTTCCTCCTTTCCAATTTGGATGACTTTTATTTCATTTTCTTGTCTGATCACAGTGGCTACTACTTCCAATACTATGTTGAATATAAGTGGTGAAAATGGACATCCTAGTCTTGTCTTGATCTTAGTTGGAAAGATTTTAGATTTTGCCCTTTGAATATGATGTTAGCTGTAGGTTTCTTGTATGTGGCCTTTATTATGTTGAGGTATGCTCCCTCTACTCCCACTTTAATGAATGTTTTTATCATAAATGGGTGCTGTACTTTAAAATGCTTTTTCTGCATCTATTGATATGATCATGTGATTTTTGTCTTTCCTTTTGTTCATGTGATGCATTACATTTATTGATTTGAGAATATTATACCATCCTTGCATCTCTGGGATGAATCCCACTCAATCATAGTGTATGATCTTTTTAATGTATTGCAGGATGTGGTTTGCCAATATTTTGTTGAGGACTTTAGTGTCTATGTTCATCAGTGACATTGGCCTGTAGTCTTTTTTTGTTGTGTCTTTATCTGGTTTTAGGATTAGGATGATGCTGGCTTCATAAAAAGAGTTTGGGAGCCTTCTGTCTTCTTGGATTTTCTTGGAATAGTCTGTGAAGCATGGGGGTTGTTAGCTCTTCCTTAAATGTTTTGTAATATTCTCTGATGAAACCATATGGTCCAGGATTTTTGTGTGCTGGGAGTTTTTGTTACTACTTTGATTTCACCAGCTGTTATTGGTCTGTTCAGGTTTTCTTCTTCTTCTTCATTCAGTTTTGAAAGACCATGTTTTTCTAGAAATTTGTCTCTTTCACCCAGGTTTTCAAATTTCTTCGCATATGAATGTTCATAGTAATTTCTTACTATCCTTTGTATTTCTGTGGTATCATTTGTAATTTCTGCTCTTACATTTCTGATTGTGTTCATTTGGGTCCTCTCTCTTTTTTTAAAAAATTACTTTATTGTTGTTCAATTACAGTTGTCTGCATCCTCTCCCTTCCCCTTTGAGAAAGAAGAGCAAAGCAGGAGGGATCAAAATTCCTGATATCAAACTATATTACAAGGCTACTGTAATCAAAACAGCTTGGTACTGGCATAAAAACAGACAGATAGACCAATGGAACAGAATAGAGAGCCCAGAAATAAACCCAAGTCTCTACAGGCAATTAATCTTTGACAGAGGGGGCAGAAGCATAAATTGGAATAAAAATAGCCTCTTCAACAAATGGTGTTGGGAAATCTGGACGGCCACATGCAAAAAAAAAGAAACTCGAGCACCAACTTACACCATACACAAAAATAAATTCAAGGTGGATAAAAGACTTAAATGTAACTAGTGACATCATAAAAGTTCTAGAGGAAAACATCGGTAGGAAAATCTCAGACATTCCACGCAGCAACGTCTTCAATGATATGTCCCCTAGAGCAAGGGACATAAAGGAAAGAATAAACAAATGGGACCTGATCAAAATAAAGAGCTTCTGTGGGGCTAAAGAAAATAGTATTAAAATAAAAAGAGAACCAACCGTATAGGAAAACATATTTGCCAATAATATCTCTTTTTTTCTTGATGTGTCTGCTGAACGGCTTGTTGATTTTGTTTATCTTTTCAAAGAATCAGCTCCTGGATTTATTGATTCTTTGAATTGTTCTTTTAGTCTCTTTATTGTTTAAACTTTTTGATCTTGGCTATTTCCTTCCTTCTACTTACTCTGGGTTTTGTTTGTTGTTGTTTCTCTAGTTCTTGTAGGTGTAAGGTTAGGTTGTTTATTTGAAATGTTTCTATGTTTTTTAGGTAGGCCTGTGTATCACTATGAATTCCCTCTGAGGACTGCCTTTGGTCTGTCCCATAAGTTTTGGACTCTTTTGTGTTCATTTTCATATGTTTCCAGGAATTTTTAAATTTCTTCCTTGATGTCATTGTAACCCATTCATTGTTTAATAGCATACTATTAAATCTCCATGAATTTGAGTGTTTTTGATTTTTCCCTTGAGATTGGTTTATATTTTCAGGCACTTGTAGTCTGAGAAAATGCTTGATATGATTTAAATTTTCTTGAATCTGTTGAGACTTCTTTTGTGTCCTATCACGTGGTCTACCTCTGAAAATGTGCCATGTGCATTTGAAAAGAATGTGTATTTTGCTTCTTTGGGATGAAAGGTTCTGTATATATCAGTTAAGTCCAATTGATCCAGTATATTGTTTAACACTGCAATATCCTTGTTGATATTTTGTTTGGAAGAGCTATCCATTTTTGACAGTGGGGTGTTAAAATCCCTAGTATAAGTGTCTTCCTGTCTGTATCTTTCTTGAAATCTCCAAGATTTTCCTTATGTATTTGGGTGCTCCTATGTTGAGTGCATATATGTTTATAATGCTTATGTCTTCTTGGGGGATTCTTTTCTTGAGTATTATGAAGTGTCCTTCTGTGTCTCTTTTTTGGCCTTTGTTTTGAAGTCTATTTTTTCTGATATAAATATTGCTACCCTGGCTTTTTCTTCCTGTCCATTTGCTTGGAATAATTTTTTTTTAACCCTTCATTTTCAGTCTGTGTAGGTCTTTTTTTCTGAGGTGGGTCTCTTTTTATTTTTTAAAAATATTTTACTTATTCGTTTTTATTTATTTATTTTTTAAAATATATTTTATTGATTATGCTATTACAGTTGTCCCATTCCCCCCCCTTTATTCCCCTCCACCCCCACTCCCTCATTCCCCACCCTTTAGTTTTTGTCCATTGGTCATACACATAAGTTATTTGGCTTCTACATTTCCTATACTATTCTTAACCTCCCCCTGTCTGTTTTCTACCTACCATTTATGCTACTTATTCTCTGCACCTTTTCCCCCTCTCTCCCCCTACCACTCCCCTGTTGATATCCCTCCATACCGTATATAAATCCCTTTAACATTTCATATAATGAAGGCTGGATGATGATAAAGTCCTTGAACTTGACTTTATCTGAGAAGCACTTTATCTTCCCTTCCATTCTAAATGATAGCTTTGCTGGATAGAGTATTCTTGGATGTAGGTCCTTGCCTTTCATGACTTGGAATACTTCTCTCCAGCCCCTTCTTGCCTGCAAAGTCTCTTTTGAGAGATCAGCTGACAGTCTTATGGGAATTCCTTTGTAGGTAACTGTCCCTTTTTCTCTTGCTGCTTTTAGGATTCTCTCCTTATCTTTAATCTTGGGTAATGTAATTAGGATGTGTCTTGGTGTGTTCCTCCTTGGGTCCAACTTCTTTGGGACTCTCTGAGCTTCCTGGACTTCCCAAAAGTCTATTTCCTTCACCAGCTTGGGGAAGTTCTCCTTCATTATTTGTTCAAATAAGTTTTCAATCCCTCGGTCTTCCTCTTCTTCTTCTGGCACCCTTATGACTCGGATGTTGGGACATTTAAAGATGTCCTGGAGGATCCTAAGCCTCTCCTCAGTTTTTTGAATTCTTGTTTCTTCATTCTTTTCTGGTTGGATGTTTTTTCTTTCTTCTGGTCCACTCCATTTATTTGAGTCCGAATTTCCTTCTCATTTCTTCTCATTTGTTCCAGTAATTGCGACAATTTTCTTCAAATCCTGTGAGCATCCTGATTACCAGTGCTTTGACCTATGCATCTGATAAGTTGGCTATCTCTTCGTCACTTAGTTGTATTTTTTCTGGAGCTTTGATATATTCTTTCATTTGGACCATTTTTTTTCTCGGTGCACCTGTTACTTTAAGGGGCGGAGCCTTAGGTGTTCACCAGGGCGGGGTAACCCACGTCATTGTGTTGTGACACTGTCTGTGGGGGCGGGGCCTGATAGAATAATGGCACTTGCTCTGTTCTCCGCACTTCCCCAGCTACCCACAAGCAAGTTGGGTCCTTCTTTGCTGGCTCTGGGGTGAGTGGGTGGGCCTGCACAGTTCCAAGTCCCTGTGGGTCTCCCCAGTGAACTCTCCTGTGAGGCTGGGAGTTCCTCCCACTGCCACCACTACCCCCACAAGTGTATTCAATTGGTGGTTTGAGGCTTTATTTCCCTGCGTTGGTGGGCCGCGCAGTCTGTTCCACTCCCCAGCTTTTCCTACCGGTTTATCTGTGCGAGAATGAGGGACCGCCCAATTCACCGGTCTCAGCCCTGGTTTTGCCGAGTGTGCCTGCCACGTTTTTGGCCAGGCACGCCCACCACGGGCCTCTCTGGGCAGCTGGAGCGTTGCCGGTACCGCTCCACAAACCGCGTCTTGCCGAGTGCTCTCCTCCCAGCTCTGCCCCGTTTATCAGTCTGGATGAACGTGTCTTTTTTAACTCCTTGGTTGTCAGACTTCCACTCAGTTCAGTTTTCTGTCAGATCTGGCTGTTTTTGTTTTTTTAAATTGTTGTTTTTCCTCCTTTGGTTGTGCGAGGAGGCACAGTGTGTCTACCTACACCTCCATCTTGGCCAGAAGTGCTTTACTTATTCATTTTTAGAGAGAGAGAGGAAGAGAAGGAGAAAGAGAGGGAGAGAAATATCAATGTGTTGGTGCCTCTTGTGCACCCTGTACTGGGGACCTGGCCCACAACCCAGGCATGTGCCCTGACTGTGAATCAAACTGGTGACCCTTTGGTTCACAGCCCATGCTCAACCCACTGAGATACACCAGCCAGGGCTGAGGTGGGTGTCTTGTGGGCAGCATATGTGAGGGTCATGTTATCTTATCCATTCAGCTACTCTATGTCTTTTGATTGGAGCATTTATTCCATTTACATTATGGTTACTCTTGATAGGTAGTTATTCATTGCCGTTTTATCCCCTT
This sequence comes from Micronycteris hirsuta, assembly GCA_004026765.1. Lineage (NCBI taxonomy): Eukaryota > Metazoa > Chordata > Mammalia > Chiroptera > Phyllostomidae > Micronycteris > Micronycteris hirsuta. The sequence continues at coordinate 16,559 of PVJI01015519.1, forward strand.
TGTACCTGTGTTTGTCTCTCTTGTACTCTTTTTGTTCCTCTTCTTAAAGCAGCCCCTTTAGCATATCTTGCAATGCTGGTCTTTTGAAAGTGTATTCTTTTAGCCTTCTTTTGTCTGGGAAACTCCTTGTTTTGACTTCCAATTAATTGAGTACCTTGCTGGGTAAAGTATTCTTTATTGCAGGCCTTTGGTTTCCATTACTTGGATTATTCTTGTCATTCCCTTTTGGTTAGTAGTGTTTCAATTGAGAAGTCAGTGCTAGCCTTGTTGGGGCTCCCTTGTATGTTACTTCCTTTTTCTCCCTTGTTGCCTTTAATATTCTCTCTTTGTCTTTGAAGTTTGCCATTTTAATTATGATGTATATTTGAGTGGGCTTCTGTGGGTTCCTCTTGATTGAAACCCTCTGTGCTTCCTGGATTTGTGTGACTTTTTCTCTCATTAAGTTAGGGAAGTTTTACATCATTACTTTTTCAAACATTTTCTATCCATTGCTCCTTTATTCTTCTTCTGATATCCCTAATTTATGGATATTATTATATTTCATGTTGTCCTGCAGTTCCCTTAAACCCTCTTCGTGCTTTTTGAGTCTTTTTTCCTTTTCTTGCCCTTTCTGGATGTTTTTTCTACCTTGTCCTTCAGCTCTCTGATTCTGTCTTCTGCTTCATCTAGCCTGATTTTGATTCCTTCTACTGTGTTCTTCTATTCAGAAATTGTATTTTTCATTTCTTCTTGGTTCTTGTTGATAGTTTCTATGTCCTTTTTCATGCTGGTATAGTTTGTGGTAAGTTTCTCATAATTTCCTATAGTTTTTGGTAATTCTCACTGAGCTCATTGAGCTTCCTTATAACCATTGTTTTGAACTCACTATCTGAAGTTGACATGCCAATATTTCACTCAACATTTAGCACTCTTTCTGAGGATTCCTTCTTTCCTTTCAATAATGGTTTGTTTGTCTTCCCATTATTTATGAGACTCTTCTTGTTTGCTTCTGCTTCTTAAATTGATCTGTTTTGACTCCTTGAGTTTGTGGTGTGAACTTCTATGGTAGGAAATATATGAGATTCACTGATCTTCTGAAGAAGATCACTGGTCTCCTTGATCTTCTGAACTTCATGCTCTTGGGATGCCCTTTATGCCATTTATGTTGGCTCTCTGGATGTAATTGGGTTTTAATTACTGTTGGGTCTTTATTTGGTGGATCCTTCCCTATAGCGGATTGACTGAGGGTCATTTCGCCCACCACGTCTTGTGTGCTGTTGTGCAGGTGCTGCCAGAACAACACCACAAAACCCAGGAAACAAACCCACATCTGCAAAATTTACTGCCCCCCTCAATCCCATTATCAATATCAAATAAACCAATATTAATAAGGGTGTAAAGACATTAAGGCTATTACAAGAAAGGAGAGAAATAAACTATGGTATAAAATCTAATGACTTAATATGCACAAACTTGATGTCCAAGAAATGAATGTTAAAAAGCTGTGGAGGAAGGAAAATATCACAAATCATGGAGAACACCACAGTGAATTTCATCTTGGTAATCTCTGTTATTTACCACCTTTTTTTTCCCCTGGTTTTTCCTCTGGTGATGTCAGATGTTGACCCCATCTGACCTTAGGTAGCCTGCTCTAAGACTGCCAGGGATCTACTGTCTGTGGCTGTTTCCTTCAGTTGTTAATCTAGTCACTCAGCACTCAGTAGTCAGGCTTAAGCCCTTTGGGGAAGGGCAGAATCCCTCCTGGGGTTGAGGCTATTGTTTCCCCTCAGTTTGCTGCTGCTCGGAGGGGAGTGGTCTGCCTGAGTATTATGGCTATTGCCATATGGAGGATGACTCAGCACTGGGATCCCAGAGTCTACTCTCTCCCCAAAGCTTCCATCCCAGTCTCTCCTCAGGTGTCTCTAGCCCACTCTGCCCTGCCTTTGCCAGGGCCCAGGGTAAATGGCTGCAAATGAAAATTTTTGCATTGTCCCTTTAAACAGCTCCTTGTGTCTCTGGCTGTCTATCTCTGGTGAGAGCAGCCCTGCTGCTTTTCACCGCTGGTTGTTATTTGTGTACTTTTTTGGCTCTGGTGCTCTGGGCTTGGGATCCTAGCTTAGGGGACCCACTTCTTGGGGGGATCCAACTGGCTGCTTAATTATCCTTCTGTCACTGCCACCTGTGGGCACCCAGCCAGCTTTCTCAAGTCTGTACTTCACTCCTTACCAGTCAGGTTGTGCTACAGCTGATTCTTCCGTCTGTCCAAGGTTGTGTTTTCTGTCTTGCTACTGTTCACTTGTTTGTTCCGGGTGATTTCTCCAGTTTAGTTGTAATTCCAGATTCATCCTGGGAGGAGGTTAATGTGGCTTCCAATTACTCCTCTGCCATCTTGCCTTCCCAATTCTTATTCCAAGAGTGTAAATGTGAATATGTTCTTTTTTCTCAATTTTATTTGTGATGCAATAGCTGTCTCTGTTCTTTCCCCTTTGCAGCCACAGATTGTGTACACGTCACTGCTAAAATCTGAGTAGAGGAATTTGTTCTTTCCCAAGTTATTATCTGAGTCCATTTTATTTTAGGATGTTCTCAAATGCTATTTCTGTTCTATATTATGCTGACTCAACTTCATTACACATCCCCTCTCCTTAATTTTCCAATAACCCACTTACACAAGGAATGTGGATGTGAAAGATTTGGTTGAAGCTTGAGGGAATTTTTATCACAGGCCTGCAAACAATTTCAAATGGAGTGATAGTCATCCTTGTCTTTCTAAGATCCTCAAGTATTTCTGTAACCTGAACTGCTTCCCATTATTTTGCTTAGCCTCCTTGCTCTCTCTTCACACCACTTCCCTTTTTTAATTTTGCCTCTGTAATTTCAGGAGGAATATAAAGGTATTACAAATTTCCTATGCAGAGCAAATTATCTCTCTCTAGTTCCAAAACTAACTCCATAACTTAGTTTTGGGCCTCCCTTTGCATACCCACAGCTATTCATTTATTGCTTAAAAGGGACCATCTGATTTGGCTTGTTTTCTAGTATGTACATAGAGTGTATGTGTGTATATGTGCATATATACATACCTACATACCTACACACTTACATATATATCTCCAAATTTATAAAACTTATAGGGTATATCACTTACAAGTCAATCTTTTATTTGGCAACAGGATTTCCTATAAAGCAGCCTCCTAATTCATGTGAAGGTCTTTAGCTTCTTTCTAGTCCTAATTGTTTCTCTACATAGTTATCAAATGAATATTCTAGAAACTTTTTTCATCATGTTACTTCTTTGAATACCACTGTTCATTAATATGATGATCTAGTGAATATTTAGATGTTAGTGGTTGATAATGGATTGCTCTCCAGATAACTTTTAATTTCTACAGTAGTGAGTAGTAATGTATATGATGTGCTTAGAATAGATTCTGGAATATAATAAGTGCCCAGTAAAGCTTAGTGACTAATGTTGTTATATTGTCTTGGAGATCTCAAGTGTGGTAGTGACTGGATCAGTTGGGGGAAGGTATTGACAAATAATGGAGACTTGTTGGTATTGCTCAAATTCCTATAAACAGCTTACTGTACCTAATGTCAGAACTAATATTCTCAATTAGCTTCTTTGTTGTATTTTCCACTGCCCACCAACTTCCCCTGGCTAAGTCAAGAATTAACATTAAATGAATATCCAAACTCCTCAGCCTTCCATGCAACAACTTGCATGATCAGACCCTTCTTTATTTCTCTAAACTTTGATTTTCCTTCACTAATACACAATTTTATGTTATAGTAAAGCTTGTTTTTATATAGTAAAGCTTGTTTTTTTTTACCTGTACCCTAACATATTATGCTTTCTAATGGGAATTCTCATTTGGAACTGAAGGAATTATACTGGGACCTACATAACGGGTGTTGGTAGTTAGAGGTGGGAGGTTTGAGAGGTAAACACTGTTGAAGTCCTACATCATCTTGCATTTCCTATTTTCTAAACAGGGCCATGTATTGATCATTTGTTTTCCCCTTTACCTTTCCTTGGGCATAGTGTTCCCCAAACTTAAGAGTGTTTTCTGAACCTTACTAATGTCTTACTGTCTCATTAAGCCAAGCTGTTTTCCTTTATTTGACTTTCTTAGTGAGAACAAATAAGGACAAGGTGGGCAATTTTGCCTAGAGTGAGGCAGGGTTCTTCAGGGGCCATAGGCAAGCAGTGACTCTATTAGAAGAACCAATAGAAGCAAGGCTCTCTGTGAAGATCTCTAAGCACTGACAAATGGAAGGTAGAGGATTTGGATATGCCTCAACAGGCTCAGTCTCTACATGAAGTCTATTCCACGGACAGTTCACATAGTGGAAATCTGGCTCATTTGTTGGACCACACTTTAATAAGTGTTATCCATAAAAAAGTATGCTGCTTGCCCATAACTGAGTTTATTCTTGTCTTATTGAAATGATTTCTTTGGCCATCAGGCCCCTAAACAGAATTTTATATTAGAGAACATATTGAAAACACTGTTTGTTTTTGTAACATGGTAAAGCTGGCACATCTATTTCTGTCTCTGTTTACCCATCGACAGGGTAATGGACAGACACGCCCCTCGCCATGGTATGGACTGGATCCAATGCATAATACCAGATAGAGAATATTACCTCATTTATTTGTGGAGATTATTTTCCTTTACAAAGTGGAGAACAAACTGTCCAGTTATAGGAATTTCTCTGACCATACTCAGCTGAGTGAAGGTATATAGGCTAGGGAAGTCTGGATTATAAGGAAAAAAGGAAGTGGCTAGGGCATGGTGCCTGGCTGGGGCTGGTACACGCAATCAGTGTAAGTGCCTGATTGTGTTAAATGGATTGGAGGGGAAAGTATGGAATCTGAAGATCTCAGCTCATACTGATTACATCTCTCTGGATGCTAAAAATTAGTTGGCAAAGGTGTTTTCACTTGTCGTCTCTCCTTTATCCTGGACCAAAGTATAAAGCAGTTTCTTCATCTGTATTAATACATTGCCCTGGAAACTTTACAGGGTTATTGTGAGAATCAAAAGTGGCAATGACTGTGAAATTCTTTGCAAATGGAAAACTGGTGTACAAATGTAGGAATTTGGCTAGAAATCCATAGAATCTTAAGATTTGATAGGTCATGTAGGTCAATCCCCTATTCAATGCTTGATGAATCCACTATTTTTATTATACTTAGTTAAAGATTTACAAATGTAAGCATTACTTGGGAATGATTGTTCAACAAATATTTATTGAGTACCTACTATTTTCCAGATGCTAGTCTAGATGCTGTAGATAAAAAAGTGAATGAAACAAACAATGCCTCTGCCCTCATATAGCTTAAACTTGAGTAGAGAGAGCTATGAATAAAATAATATAGATAATTTCTGATAGTGATACATAGTATGCAGGTAATTAAAATAGGGTTATGCAATAAAAAAAATGCTCCTGGGGGGAACAACCATAGATTATGTTGTCAGAGTAGGTTTCTCTGAGGAGGTGACAGTTAAACTTAGTTTTGAATGACAAGAGGAGCCAGACTGCAGAGATCAAATGGAAGACTATTCCAGGTAAAGGAGATAGCCAGTGAAAAGGCCTTAGGGGTGGGGGAGTTATGCTTGAAGATCAATGTGGCTACAATAGATTTTGTGAAGAGAGTGCTATGAGAGGGAACAATAGAGGTATGCAGGGAACAGATCATAAAGGGAATTTTAAACAAACAGAGAATTTATTTTAAATGTGATAGGAGCCATTGGAGGGTTTTAAGCAAGACAGTTACATTACCAGTTTTGAATTCTAATAAGAATCTTCTGGCTGCTGTTTTGAGGAAAAAAATAAAGGTAACAGGGGTTTAGAAAATGGGGTAGCCATTAGAAAGAAGGCTGTAGTAATTGAATATTTGTTTATAAGTATTTGTGCCTTCCTTGACAGGATTTCCAATATGCTGAGTGTATTTTCCTTTCCCTTTAACTTTTGGCCCTGTGACTTGATTTGGCTAGTTAACTGTGAGAAGAGTAACCTGTATCCCATTAGAACAGAGCTTCAAATGTACTTTTAGTGGTTTGTTTCTACCACCCCTCACTTTCTGCTCTCCACCATGAGAATAGTATAGCCTTCAGCCTGGTCCTTCATAGATGTATGGGACTAACCTTATTCCAGTGGAGCCCTGCAGAGTTCAGCTGAGCTACAGCCTTCATGTAACTTGATCAAGAAATATTTATTTCTGGAAGCTCCAGAGAGTCTGAGATTGTTTGAGCTCCCCCAACCAAATAAAAAGTAAAAAGAAAAATCAACCTATCCCCAACTAAAAACAAAACAAAACAAACAAACAAACAAACAAAAAACCCCCAAAAACTCGTAGCAGTTTAAATGGTGAGAAGTAATTGGATTTTACATATATTTTGAAAATAGAAGTAGCAGAGCTTGGTGATGTTTACAAGATATGAGATGAAAGACAAGAGTCAAGGATGACTTTTGAGAAACTGGGTGACTGCAATGGGAAGCACTTGGGGAAGAGCTAGTGTGAAGGGAGCCAGGAGTTCATTTTTGGCCATCTTAAGTTTGGGGTGATTCTTAGACATCCATATATTGATCTACTCGTGCATCCCAACAAATCCTTATTTATTTATTTACTTGTTTCATTTTACTTTATCTACAAAAATAATAGTTGGTAGCTATATTAAAATACTGGTAAAACCAATAACATAAAGGATTCTAAAGGGAAAATTATATTGAAAAATCCAAGCAGAGGAAAACTATTGCAATTCAATATAATTAGTTTTGAGCTTCTTAGTAACCCAAATGAAAAGGCAAAAGCAGTGAATTATAAAACTCTCATTTTCTGGGGCAGTGGTTCTCAATCTTGGCTGCAGAATATAATCCTGGAGCTCGGCCAAGCACATTGTGAATGGTGACCCCTGAAGCTGCACAACTCTACAGCCCTGCCCAGAGCCCACTCCTAGAAATCCAAATGCAACTGGTTTAGAATGGAGTTGGCATGCAAATATGTTTTCTGTTAGACAATTCTAATGCTAAGCCAGAATTGAAAACTACTAGTTTTGTAGAAATACCCATTGGTATGGAAAGATAAACTTCTTCTTGAGCTCTAATCAAATTCTCAGGCTTCTTTATGTAAACAAAGGGTATTGAGCTATGGATAATTTCACATGAGATACAGAAGCCTTTCTCCTTTGCTGCTTATTATATGTACCCCCAGTGAAAGCTAAAGATATGAAGTTAAATTATGGTTGTATAAAAGCAAAACTCGGAGTGATAGGATCCAGCTATGTACTTTTTTGGTAATTTGGCATAGCAGAGTAATAAAGTTTGGAAAATCATGAAGAAGAAAGAATTAATGGAATACTCATGAACACCAGTAGTTTCAGCAAGACTTTGCTAAGTTTGACCATCAAGTCACTCTGGAAGATTCCTCAAAGGGCTGCGCCTTTCACCTGGCTCTTTGCCCCTTAACTGAGTGCTGCCTGTGGTTGGACAGGGAGTGGTTTATGTTCTACTTCCCTTTTAGTTTTGTCACTATTATGCTATCTCATGTCAAGCAGGTTTTTCCTTTGGGGGAAGACACTTCCACAGAGAATAAAATTAAGAAATAATGTAATGGTAGTGGTGGCAATTCTTTGTGCAGCCTAAGAGCAGTTGGCTGCTAATTGTGAAGCAGTAATAAGGGGGGGGGGCTGGGCCATAAGGTTTGCATTTGGAACACCTGTAGTTTTCATTTAACACCATGGATCATTAAACAGCTGCTCAGAATGGCCTTATTAAAACAAACACAGTAGCTCTGTTTTATGTATGTGTTATATTGCAATGAGCAGATCAGATGCAAACAGGGATCTTGTCGAATAAGAGACACCCTAAGTATTTTTAAAAGTGCTATCTCATGAAGGCAAATATAGCTGGGTATTTTTCTGGCTTTGTGAAGCTGAAACTGATTGAACTTGTTGGATTTTGTGTTAAGCCCTCTTCCCAGGGCTGACACATGCAAAGCCTGATGATAAGAGTCTTCTGTGGGGGCAGCCCTCATTGAAGTCCCTGACATGCTCTAAAACTAGCCTGTCAGGTGTGTTCCTTTCACTGAAGAAAGTAAATGTGCTGTTATCTGTAATGTGAAGATGACCTTCTGGAAAGCAAAGGAGCTTTCTGGAGTTTTTCCATTACTGGAGATGTGTGTGTTCTGTCACCCATGCTTTCACATCAATATCCCCTTACAAGTTTCCTCACACATTTGTAAGATGGCTAATTAAAACTAGATGCTGAGTTTGTGCCCACAGTCAGGGCGCAGACTAAAGCTGGGATGTAGAATTTTTCTTGATTTAAAAATAATTGGCCTTTGGTGGAGATATTTTATAATTATTTGTCAAAGGATGTTTTGGATGCTTCACATTCCAAGAGTCGACAAGTTTGGACAGCGACATGTTAGTATTTCAGGTATCTTTTTATGATGATGACGGTGGAAGTGTGTGTGTATGTGTATGTGTGAGAGAGAGAGAGATTGAGAGTTTGATCCATCAACATCAAGCTCAAAATGTGGATTAATCTCTATAATCGCACACATTTATGACCATAAGTGACACCTTATGTGTGAGAAGCCTTTCATAGACATTACTTGTGGCTTTGATTTCATTAAAGGGCAAGAGCCATATCCCATATGCCTTCTTGTTTTATAATCACACAGTCCCAAGTAGTCCTAAGACTAGAAAAGAGATCTTGGTGGTTCTGGGCACCTGTCCAGGAGTTGAGGGGAGTGAGAAAGGGAGGAAAGACATATATTTCAGTGGTTTGAATTGCAGTTACCATAAAGAAAAGAAGGAACAACTACATGAATCTTGAGCAGATTAATTTGGCTTGCATTATCCCCCACATATTTGTCTGTCTCCTCTCCTCGGTGGGTACATTTTGCTCAGGTGCCTTGCCGCCCCAACCCATTTCCAGGCTTTGGTATCTATTGCAAAGTCAATCCTTGGCAAAATTGTTAAAGCTAGCAATTTGTTCTTGGTTTTCTTTACCCCTACCTGCTAACTTCATTCTTTTTGTTTTCCCTTGTGGAAAACAAAGCCTTTCCTCTCCTACTCTCCTACCCTCCCTGCCAGGTTCCCTGGACCCCTTCAACTTCCTTTGATCCCACCTCTGTCAAATCCTGCTCTAGGAGAGGATGGGGAACTTCTTGCAACATGAAGGAGAAATGACTAATACAGCTCCAAGGGACCTTGCAGCAGGGAACATAACTTTTAGCTCATGAGATGAAATACTACCATTGGTCATTTAGGCATCTGCTAGCTACAGATGAGGCTGGGGACATGGGCAGGGTGGGACATTTTAGTTTACTTCTGTTATATTCTGAGGTCAAATCACAGCAAGTGAGTGGTAATCTACTGTGTTCTTCTCTCACTATGCTGTTCTGTATCTCCCAGGCAATAGCCTGGACAATTGTAGCCCCTTGATATAAATATTTTTGAATGACTGGGTGGCAGAAGAGTCTTTCACAGTGCTCCTTACCTCACAGTAATGGCTCTGCCTACTTACAGGCTAGACATTGAACATAAAGAGCAGTGCTTTCAAGCAGAAGAGTATTATGTTGTCAAGAGCATTTTCCAGGGCTCCTGCCTGTTGTCAGGATTCAGTGAAAGACACTTCTTTGCTAAGCATTATGGCCCAAGATGCATCTGATTTCTGTTCCACAATAGTTGTAGAATAATGGGCAGAAGCAAGCTTTCCCTTCTTCTCAGCAGAAGAACATTTTCCTTAAGCCTTTCACCCTTAATTCAGCCTTGGCAATTAAGAATTTAATTGACTTAGCCCACTTGATTTTCAACGGGACTACTAGGATGATATCATGTCAGTTTAGTTCTGATTTTTATCTGTGGCAAATCCTGACCCGCAGGACTCGTGTCGACCGCGACTGAATGTGTGTAAATAAATCTCACCCACAGACACGCTGGACTTAGAGGCTAGACTGGGACCATGTGACTCCTCCCTCATCCTCTGGGAGAGAGCCTCCAGCATAGCTCAACCGGGCTTTTATTAGTTGTTTCAGAGCACATTCACATCAGAATGGTCTTCATTAACTATGCACAGAGTGTAGATTCAGGTCTGGTGGTAGACAGGACCAGCGAGATATGTAAATAGAAGGGTTACAGTCTTGGGTTGATCTGTAAACATTTGGCCAGGAAGAGCCTGGACATGCATTAGCATAAATCCTTTAATCCATGAAGCAGGGAGGTCTCAGCAAGTCTGTAAATCTAAGAGATATGTTAGCCAGATTCCCCTACAGGAAATTCTGTTTCCACAAACATTGGTCCACGTGTGCCGGCTTGGGTTTATCACGTGAGAGACCTTGCCCTTTGACATGCATGAAAGTCCAGGGTTTGATTCCCCACACGTGGAAATATGAACTCCCTTATTTATCTGCATGGAGATCAATTCAGTTTTTGTCTGTTTCTTTCAGGTTGTGAAACTTTAGCTTCAAGTCAATTTGCATAGTTTAAAAAAATCCAAAGTTCACATACACACTTTCTAGGTAAGCCGCACCTAGCTCCATGATTCTACTCTAGGTTTCTAATATATAAAGCTTGATTTGGCTACAAGGATAAGTATACAAAAATTCAAACCACTGGTATTTCCTTCCCCTAATTTTCCTCATCATTTTGGTCTAAAAACTCCTAGGCCATTTGGGAAATGCTAGATTGACCACTGAGAAAATCCCTGATTCTAGGAGTTACTGAATAACTCCTAAAGAGCCATGTAAATAATGTGTGTCCATGAGAAGTTAAAACATTGAAAGCAGGATTGTTTTCAGATGATGATCTATAAAGAACATTAGTTCTGAGCTTATTCATTTTCTTTTCGCTCATTTGGTCAGTCAGTCCAGGCCCTGAGTTGGGCACCTAGGTTACAATGGAGAACTGAACTGACAGGGTTTATGCCCTCAAGCACCTGGGAGTACCTGCTCATTTTCTTCTCTTTTGGCAGACAAATTTGAAAAGCATTGTCAGTGACCAGAGGGGTGGGGAAGGGGAATAACAGGAAAAGAAAGGGAAGGATGGTCAAGGAACATGTATAAAGAACCCATGGACAAAGGCAACAGTGGGGGGCAGAGGCAGAGGATTGAATATGGGAGGTTGGGTAGGGTGAAGGAAAGTAATGGGGTGAAAATGGGGACAACTGTAATTGAACAACAACAACAAATAATAATAATAATAATAAAGAAAAACAGTGTTACACCATACATTAATTCCCTCTAAAAACAAGCATGTTGGCTTCAAGTTATTCCTTAAAGGAAATAAATGGTTGGGAGAGAAAAATTTATATGTAATATTTCTCATTTGGAATCCTCATCTGGAAAAATTAAAATAGAAGAAAGTTTCTATTGATGGGAAGCCTAATTTATATATAGTATAATGTTTAGAGAACTATGTTTTATTTCTTCAAGTCTATATAATGAGTGAACTGTTAAAAGAACAGAGGTAGATAGATGTTCTAAAATATCTATGATAAATAGGTGTTTTATTAAGATATTTTTATATTTATAAAATGATATATGTACTATAGAAAATATTGGATATACAGAAAAGTATAAATAAATAAAGTATTGCATATGATTCCAGTACTCATATATTGCTTTTTTTTATGTTTTTTTTTAATTTTATTTATTTATTTATTTTTAGAGAGAGGAGAAGGGAGGGAGACAGAGAAGGAGAGAAACAGCAATGTATGGTTGCCTCTCACATGGCCCCCAAAGGGGACCTGGCCCGCAACCCAGGCATGTGCCCTGACCGGGAATCAAAACGGGACAGTCTGGTTCCTAGCCCGTGCTCAATTCACTGAGCCGCACCAGCCAGGGCTTTCATATATTGCTTTTAATACAGGTCCACATCCCTTTCTTACCTGATTCTTGGGACCAATTGTATTTTGAAATTCAGAATTTTTCAGGTTTTAGTGAGGTAATCCAATATCTGTACCAAAGATTATATAATACCCTCACTGGAATGTGGGGCAGTGCTTCATAATCAAATACAGTAATATTTCTTCAGCAAAATGTATAAATAGTCACTCTAATAAAAATAAATATAGACTATAAATAACCTCATTGTTTATGTCAGATTTTGATATCAAATGAGTTATAAATATCTTTCCATTTCATATCCTTTTGTATTTTGGAAATACATATAAGTGATCATGGACTTGTATTTAACCACACTCTTTAGACAATTTTAAGCACTTATTTCATGCTAAGCATCATGGTAGGAGTTTAATTTACAGAGATTTATGCTTTTAATGATGATAGAAGCATTTGTAAGGGATTGGGGCCATATGCCTTCAAAAGATATCTGATAACAAGGAAATACTGTCCATACGATTTGTCTGCATCCACCCTAGTAGTCAAGCCTTTTATAGCTTTAGCCTCAGTTTTGCCCATGGATGTAAACTCACATTCATTCACTTGTATCTGTCAGTCCTTGCTTGTATGACCCTATATTTGATCCTAACTCTGCTCCCCATTCCCTTTTGCCAACAGGCCAGATCATGGAAGCCTGCCTATGTTCTCTAGGCAAACAAATCTCATCTTATCCCTAGTTCTGCTTTTACAAATCTATTTTGGCACTGACATTTCATGGTGACCTTGGCTGACTCTAACTGGTCAAGTTAAGACAAGCATGACCTGAAAAATGGTTGAGAAAAAAATGAAGGTGAAGGTTAAGTGCATGCAGCATCCATACAAATTGAAGAGATGGCTTGAAAGGCAAGGTCAGAAATTAAGCAAGTAAATAACAGAACACAGAATCATTGGTTTGTAACTTGACAGCTGCCTGTCTGCGCCTCTTACTGTGTCTGTGCTCTAGATTTCACAGTTCTACCAGATAACAAGTATTTTATAGAAGCAAATGTCAGAACTCTTTCTTTTTTTTAAGATTTTATTTATTTATTTTCAGAGAGAGGGGAAGGGAGGGAGAAAGAGAGGGAGAGAAACAGCAATGTATGGTTGCCTCTCATGTGGGCCCCACTGGGGACCTGGCCTGCAACCTAGGCATGTGCCTTGACTGGGAATCGAACCCAGACCCTTTTGTTCCCAGCCCGCGCTCAATCCACTGAGCTACACCAGCCAGGGCAGAACTCTTTCTTTAATACAAAGAAAGACAGGAAATTTGGTGAAATGATAACTAATGGATTAAAAAATATTGAAAACCTGTAATTACTTGTAATAAACAGCATGCTATGCTTTCTTTTTTCTGTTCTGAATCTGTCACTGTGTTTTTGTCATCTAATGAAGTATTTCAGGCCACTATTGCTTTTCAATTACATGTCTCAAACTACAGTTCCTACTGACAGCAAGAATGAAAGCACATTGTGGTTATGAAGCTTTTCCTTCCCTTTCTCATGGTCTCCAAGTACCTATATGCTAATATAAGACACAATGACAGGAAGTCCAAATGGAAATGTATTAGAAAGCTGTGGATATGTAGTTAATGAAATATGTATGATTACAATATTGCAGGACATGTGTAATATTGATGGAAACTCAACTGATCTCAATATTTAATAAAGGTTTAATTGAAAATATGGATATTTGGGCATATTTGAAAATACAGCATATGTTAATTTCTTGCTAAAAATTTGTCTGGTGGATTCAATTTTCTTTTGTAATTTCTTATTTTGAATTTCCCTTTCTGGAAACACACTACTTTGTGCTGGTCTGGACTCTGGTATTCCAGAATGCCTAAGGGTAAGAAAAAGACTAAATAATATATTTTGAGACATTCTGGAGCAGCTAAGTAGCCCAGTGATGATTCACTATGGCCTATTTAATTTTCTTCTTGATACTATTGCAGATATCCCCATTCCCCCCACCCCAGATTTGCCCCACTTCTCCCAGATTCCACCCTCCTTCCCTCTGGCCATCACTATACCATTGTCTGTGTGTCATGTATATATGTTCTTTGGCTAATTCCTTCACCTTCTTTCATCCATTCCCCACTTCCTCCCTCCCCTCTGAAAGTTGTCAGTCTTTTCCATGTATCAATGCCTCCATTTCTATTTTGTTTGTCAGTTTATTTTTTCACTAGATTCCACCTATAACTGAGATCATATAGTGTTTGTCTTTCTCTGACTGGCTTTTTTTACTTAGCATAATAATCTCCAGGTCCATCCATGCTGCTGCAACAGGTAAGAGTTCCTTCCTTTTTATGGTGACATAGTATTCCATTGTATAAATGTACCACAGCTTTTTTATACACTCATCTACTGATGGATGCTTGGGCTGTTTCTAGATCTTGGCTATTATAAATAATGCTGCTATGATCATAGGAGTTCATATATTCTTTCAAATTGGTGTTTTGGAATTCTTTTTTTTTTACTTTTTTAAATTATTTTTTTATTGTTGTTCAAGTACAGTTATCTTCATTTTCCCCCCACCACAGCCATCCCCCCTCCCATCCTCGATCCTATCACCCTTTGGTGTTGTCCATGTGTCCTTTATACATGTTCCTGAAAATCCCTCCCCTTTCCCCATCCCCCTCTCCCTTCTCCCTTCTGGTTACTGTCACATTATTCTTAACTTCACTGTCTTTGGTTATATTTTACTTGCTTGTTTGTTTTGTTGATTAGGTTCCAGTTAAAGGTGAGATCATATGGTATTTGTCCTTTACCGCCTGGCTTATTTCACTTAGCATAATACTCTCCAGTTCCATCCATGCTGTTGTGAAGGGTAAGAGTTCCTTCTTTTTTCTGCTGCGTAGTATTCCATTGTGTAAATGTACCATAGTTTTTTTATCCACTCATTTACTGATGGGCACTTAGGTTGCTTCCAGCACTTGGCTATTGTAAATTGTGCTGCTTTGAACATTGGGGTGTATAGGTTCTTTTGAATTGGTGTTTCAGGGTTCTTGGGGTATAATCCCAGCAGTGGGATTGCTGGGTCAAAAGGCAGTTCCATTTTCAGTTTTCTGTGGAAATTCCACACTGTTTTCCACAGTGGCTTCACCAGTCTGAATTCCTTCCAATAGTGCACTAGGGTTCTCTTTTCTCCACATCCTTTCCAACACTTGTTTTTTGTTGATTTATTGATGGTAGCCATTCTTATGGGTGTGAGGTGACAGTTCATTGTGGTTTTAATTTGCATTTATCCCCATGGTCTATTTTAATTGGCATTGGAACCCATTCTCTGGAAATTTAGACCAATAACATAGTTTTAGACACTGTTATTAAAGAACTTTAGTTTTAGTTTAGGCATTGTAAAATAGTGGATGATAGGAACTGAATTTATGAGGACTGAAGTTACCTGTGTAGTTACTAGACACTGTTTTCAGATTGGTTGAGCTCTGATCTTTTGTGAATGCTAAGAAAATAAGAGGCTATACAGAGTATACAGAGCTTTAATGCTGAGTGGTGAATGGTCATAGATAGACAACTGGAAATTGTAAACCATCAAAAGTTTTGTTTCATTGTGTCCTGCAAATTTACACAATTTAAAATAAAATGATAACATATTATTTTGTGTGTTTTGCCAAATATTTCAGATATTTGCTCACTTTTCTTCACTAAATCTCTTGTGAAATCTGTATACCCATTTTAGAGCTAAGAAAACTAAGTAACAGAAATGTTAAGTAAATTGCCTAGGTCGAACATGGAACTTATGGAACAGCAGATCCAGGATTCTAAGTTAGGTTTATCTGTACAAACTAAGAAACGAAAAATGGTCAGATCATCACATGTGTAATATAAAATGATATGAAGTAGTAGAAATAGAAGAAACAGTTTTGAAACAGTTCTGATAAATTGGTTAAAATTTATCTTCAAGATTTATTTACCCTTTATGGCCTATTTCCTTGTGAAACTGAGCCTTGGACCAGAGTAAAGGAGGTAGATGATTTTGTAAGAGTCATCTCTGTGCTAGAGAACCAATTAAAATAATATCCTACTAATAGTCAATCATGGGGATCATGTCCAGATGTGGAATAGAGCAGTTTTGTCTTACGAGCCAGGCTAAGTCCCTTAAACTGGTGCTGGGAGAATTACTGTGCTGTCCACCCATTTGCTTAGAGTGAAAGAGTATAGGTTTCCAATCAAACAGCATACTTACTTGCCCATGGAGAGAGCAGGATAGGCTGACAAGTTTCTGAGCAGACATGTTTTTGTTTATTCTACTTTCCATGTTGTATGGGGATTGTCTGAATGGGTAGGCTGTAATGGAGTACAACTCTGGGGTAATCTGGGAAGCTGGAGGTGGGGCGCAAGCATTAGGTGTGTGAAGAAAGTATTTAGACTTTTTGTGTTAGTATACTGGCTCTGCCATGCACTAACTATGTAAACTTTCTGAAACTTGTTTTGCTCAATTGCAAAATAAAGATAATAAAAGCTTGCCAATAGGGATTTTGGGAGGCTTGGATACATTATTACATGTAAATACTTAGAATGATACCTAGCTTATAGAAAGACCAATAAGTATTAAGTGTTGGCTATTATTCCTATTAGTTTGAGAATTGATCCAAAGTGGAATATATGGTTCTGTAGGAAAGTGACATTAATCTAATCACAGCAAAAGCATTTGGGGAACTGTTTGCCTATCTCCAAGAACCCAACCAATGAGATATTTGACATTTCCTGTGATATCTAGCTTAGTTCCTATATTTATCCCATTTTAATGTGTCTTTCTTTGGGTTTGTATGTAGTTCTAAGACTCCTATTTTAATGTCATTTCTGTCCTGGAGCTGATAATGAACATGTTCACTAAATATAGCCAGGTGGAAGCAGGTTTTCTAGAAGTGTATTAACATGCATTGAGAAGGAAATTGATTAACCAAAGATTTTAATTTACTTGTCCATGTGAGTTTGCCATTTTAATGATTAGGTTTTTAATACTAGCAAATTAGTTAATGGCACCAAGAAAACAATTGCTTTTGTCAGAGTAAATAATGGTATAGCCATTCTAGTGTGAAGGTTATTTTTGTATCGTTTTCACTGTGCTAGCCTGTCTGATTTATGGCTGTAACAAACCAACCCTGGCTCTGGCCCCTATCTGCTCACACAGTAATTTTAAATTTGTCCCTCTCAAAAAGAGTCTGCCAAGGTATTTCTTGTAATCCCCAGGGGTTATTTTACATGAGCTCTGAATTAGCAGACTAACAGCACTACTGCTAATACTGTGCTCTAGACTGTCAGTGCTGCTGCTGCCTTGCCAGCCTGTTGCATCCTGCTGATTGTCCTAGCTATCAAAACTCTCAATCCTCAGAGAGCAATAAGACCTTGGCAATCAACTACAAAGTCAGAAGAGGCATAGATTTGGCCTTCCTGCATTATGCTCCATTAGGGGAATCTCATAGCATGGTTGTTTGGGTTCTGAGGTGTTACAAAGTTTAGTCAGCTCATTTGGTTTTTCACTCACAGTCCTTATACCCCAGAGCATGCATTGGCCCAGTCAGAGTAGTTGGACTGAGATGGATTTAGGCAACAACTATCCTATAATTGGAAGCTCTGCCAGCCCCTATTGCTAAATTTGACTCATTATGCCTGACTTCTTTTTGCTCCTTGGTGGATTTTTTTCTCAGGGTGACTACAATCTGTTCAGAAACATATCTTCAGCTGGGTTCACCACCCATTCAACAGAAATCCAAGAAGAGCTGTGGCTGGTCCTTTATACACATTTCATACCAGTACAAATCAATCTATATAATAGGCTTTTGGGTGGAAAGTGGTAAAGAAAGCCCTGCTTGACTCAACCTGCCAGATGTAATTTAACACTAATTATAGCCCAGCTGAGACCATGCTATTAGGCTATGCTTATATCTTTAACCTGCATGCCCATGAATTGTTAGTCTCTGATGTCTTGTCCCCTCTCTGTAAATTCATACATCTCCCCATTTTCAAAACCTTTAACTATCTTCTTCAAGAAACTTTCCCAATTAACTCCAATTGATTCAGAAATTATTTCTATGCTCCACATACATCTTTAATTTTATGTTGATGTGGTATGTACTTTCAATATGTTTTAAATGTTTCCTTGTTCCCTCATTCAATAAATATTTATGAACACCTACTACATGCTGGAGATATAGCAGTGAACAAGACAGACATGGTCTGCTACATTTATGAAGCTGACATTCTAGTGAGAGAGATGACAAAGAAATACACAAGGAAGCAAGATAATTTCAGATAGTGATAAAGGCTATGAAGAAAAGCAAGACAAGGGACTAGGGAGGCAGATGCAAGCTGACTACTTTACATAGGTTGGCCAGAGAAGGCTTCTCTGAGAAGGTGGTATTTTAACTCAACCCTAAAATATAAGAAACCAGCCATGCAAAAAATGTTCCAGGCATAGAGAACAGCAAATACAGAGGCCTTGAGGCAGAAATGATTTTAGTGTGTTCAAATAACTGAAAGGTGTCTTCGGTGTGGTAGGAGCACCATAGATATGAGGTTTACTTATCAGTTTACCTGGTGCTGGGTTACGCTTCTCCGTAAGACTCAACATTAAGGACTAGGATACAGGGGCTGTGTTGTTTGTTCTTTCCATATTTTCAATTGTGCCTATTGTTATCCTGTTTTTTAAAAAAATTGGTATGTTTAGACCACTTATATTTAATGTAATTATTGATATGTTTGAATTTCAGTCTGTCATTTTATTATTAATTTTCTCTTTCTTCTGTGTTTTATTCCTCTATTTCCTCTTATTTTATTTTAGGTTAAATATTTTTAGTATTGTAATTTACCTCTCGTGTATAATCTTTTTAGCAGTTGTTCTGTGTGTTACAAAATCCATATTTAATTTTTAACATATCTTTTAATTAATAGACTTTTTAAAGAACAGTTTTAGATTGATAGAAAAATTAAACAGATAGTATAGTGTTCTCATATTTTCATCCCATATAACAACTCTATGTAATCTCATGTAACTTTCACACAATTTCCCCTATTATTAACATCTTCTTTTAGTGCGGTACATTTGTTACAATTAACAAACCAAGATTGAAACATTATTATTAACTAAAGACTATAGTTTACATTAAGGCTTAGTCTTCCTGTTGTACCATCCTGTGGGTTTTGACAAATGCATAATATCCTGTATTCACCATTATGGTATCATACAGAATAGCTTCACCACCCTAAAAATCCCTTATGCTCCATCTATTCATCCCTTCCTCCCAAACTCCTTACAACCTTTGATTTTTTAATTGTCTCTATAGTTTTTCCTTTTCCAAAATGTCATATAGTTGGAATCATACAGGACATGGTCTTTCAGACTACCTTCTTTCACTTACCAATATGCATTAAAAATTCTTCCATGTCTCTTTGTGGTTGGTAGCTCATTTCTATAACTTGAGTAACATTTCATTGTATGTATGTACCACAGTTTTTTTTTATCCATTCACTTATTGAAGGACATCTTGGTTCCTTCCAGTTTTGGGGGATAAAGCTGCTATAGACATTTGTGTGTGTGTGGCTTTCTTTTGTGGACATAGTTTACAACTCAATTGGGTAAATTCCTAGGAACACAATTACTGTGTCAAATGGTAAGCATATGTTCAGCTGTGTAAGGAACTGCTAAACTGTCTTGCAACGTGGCTGTATCATTTTGCATTGCCATTAGCAATGAATGAAAGTTCCTCTTGCTCTGCATTCTGTCAGCATTTAGTATTGTTGGATTTTGGATTTTAGATATTGTAATAAGTTTGTAGTAGAATCCCATTGCCATTTAAATTTGTAATACTCTTATGACATATGATGTTGAACATCTTGTCATATGCTTATTTGCCATTAGATCTTTTTCCCGTTTAAAGGAAATTTGTTTGTTTGTTTGTTTTTTTATTGTTGAGTTATAAAAGTTCTTTGTATATTTTGGGTACAAATCCTTTTTTTTAAGATTTTATTTATTTATTTTCAGAGAGAGGAGAAGGGAAGGAGAAAGAACAATGTATGGTTGCCTCTCACATGGCCTTCACTGGGGACCTGGCCCGCAACCCAGGCATGTGCCCTGACTGGGAATCGAACCGGGACCCTCTGGTTCCCAGCCCGCGCTCAATCCATTGAGCTACACCAGCTGGGCACAAATCCTTTATCAGAGATGTATTTTGCAAATATCTTCTTCCAGTTTGTGGCTTGTCTTTTCATTATCTTTTTTTTTTTAGATTTCATTTATTTATTCTTACAGAGAGGGGGAGGGAGAGAGAGAAACATCAATGTGTGGTCACCTCTTGTGTGTCCCCCACTGGGGACCTGGCCCACAACCCAGGCATGTGCCCTGCTGGGAACCAAACCTGAAACACTTTGGTTCACAGGCTGGAACTCAGTGCAGTGAGCCACAGCAGCCAGGGCATCTTTTCATTATCTTAACAGTGTCTTTTAGAGAGCACAAATTTTTAATTTTAGTGAATCCCAATTTATTGATGATTTTCATAGATTATCTCTAAAAAGTCATAGCTAAACCCAAGCTCACCTAGATTTTTTTATGTTTAAGAATTTTTATAATTTCTTATTATTTCATTTAGATCCATTTTGAATTAATTTTCTAAAAGGTGTAAGGTTTCTGTTTAGACTTGTCCTTTTGCATATGAATGTCCAATCAGTCGAGCACCATGTTTTCTTCATTGAATTGTGTTTGCTTTTTAGTCAAAGATTAGTTGACTATTTTTGTGTGGCTCTATTTTGGGGCTCTTCATTTTGTTTCATTTATCTTTGTGTGTTTTTTCATACCACACTAATTACTGTAACCTTATAGTAAGTCCTGAAGTCAGGTATAGTCAGTCATCCAGTTTTGTTTTCCTTCTTCTGTACTGGGTTGGCTATTCTGGGTCTTCTGCCTTTTCATATAAACTTTAGGATCAATTTGTTGATAGCCACAAAAATAACCTTGTGTGATTTTGATTGGGATTGTGTTGAATCTATTAAGTTGAGAAGAATTAACACCTTAAAAATATTGACTCTATCCATGAATATGAGATATCTCTTCATTTATATTTAAATATTTTATTTCTATATGAAGAAAACCACGAAATAGAGCCTGTACATATTTTGTTAGATTTATAACAGGGGCTTTAATTTTTTGGATGCTAATATAAATAGTATAATGTTTATTTCAAATTTAAAGTTGTTATTGCTGATATATAGCAAAGCAGTTGACTTTTGTATATTAACTTTCTTATAATCACTTTCCTATAATCACTTATCAGTTCCAGGAGGAGTTTTGTTTATTCTTTGATATTCTCTGGATAGGCAATTATGCCATTTGTGAATGAAAATGTTTTTATTTCTCTCTTCCCAATCTGTATATCATTTCTCTCCTTCCTTGTCTTATTTCAGTAGTTAGGACTTCCAGTACAGTGTTGAATAGGAGTGGTATAAAGTGACATTCTCGTCTGTTCGTAATCTTAGGGGGAAAGCAGCAAGCTTCACATAATTATGTATGGGGTTAGCTGTAGATTTTATTTTTTTTTGATAGGTATTCTTTACCAAGGTATGGAAGTTTCCTGTATTTACAGTTTGTGGAGAGTTTTTATATTTTTTGAAATCATGAATGAAGATTGAATTTTGTAAAATTTTTGTTAATGTATTGATACAATCATATGATTTTTCTTCTTTGTGTAGATGTACCATAGTTTCTTGATCCATTCATTTGTAGATGGGCACTTAGGTTGTTTCCAGCACTTGGCTATTGTGAATTGTGCTGCCATGAACACTGGAGTGCATAGGTTCTTTTGAATTGGTTTTTCAGGATTCTTACGGTATAATCCCAGTAGTGGAATTGCTGGGTCGAAAGGCAGATCCATTTTAATTTTTTTGAGGAAGTTCCATACTGTTTTCCACAATGGCTGCACCAGTCTGCATTCCCACAAACAGTGCAGTAGCGTTCCCTTTTCTCCACATCCCCTCCAACATTTATCTGTTGCTTTGTTGATGATGGCCATTCTGACTGGTGTGAGGTGGTACCTCATTGTAGTTTTAATTTGCATCTCTCCGATGGCTAATGATGTTGAGCATCTTTTCATATGACTCTGAGCCCTCTGTATGTCCTATTTCAAGAAGTGTCTGTTCATGTCTTTTGCCCATTTTTTAATTGGGATTTTTGTCTTCTTGGAGTGGAGTCGTATGAGTTCTTTATATATTTTGAAGATCAGACCCTTGTCTGAAGTATCATTGGCAAATATGTTTTCCCATACGGTTGGTTCTCTTTTTATTTTAATACTATTTTCTTTAGCCCCACAGAAGCTTTTTATTTTGATGAGGTCCCATTTGTTTATTCTTTCCTTTATGTCCCTAGCTCTAGGGTACATATCATTGAAGATGTTGCTGCGTGGAATGTCTGAGATTTTCCTACCGATGTTTTCCTCTAGAACTTTTATGGTGTCACGACTTACATTTAAGTCTTTTATCCACCTTGAATTTATTTTTGTGTATGGTGTAAGTTGGTGCTCGAGTTTCATTTTTTTGCATGTGGCTGTGCAGATTTCCCAACACCATTTGTTGAAGAGGCTATTTTTATTCCATTTCATGCTTCTGCCCCCTTTGTTGAAGATTAATTGCCCATAAACACTTGGGTTTATTTCTGGGCTCTCTATTCTGTTCCATTGGTCTATCTGTCTGTTTTTATGCCAGTACCAAGCTGTTTTGATTACAGTGGCCTTGTAATATAGTTTGATATCAGGAATTGTGATCCCTCCTGCTTTGCTCTTCTTTCTCAAACCTGCAGCTGATATTCGGGGTCGTTTATGGTTCCATATACATTTTTGAAGTGTTTGTTCTATATCTGTGACATATGCCATTGGTACTTTGATAGGGATTGCATAGAATCTATAAATTGCTTTGGGGAGTATGGACATTTTGATGATGTTGATTCTTCCAATCCATGAGCATGGTATATGTTTCCATTTGTTTGTGTCTTCCATGATTTCTCTCTTCAATGTTGTGTAGTTTTCTGAGTACAGTTCTTTTACCTCCTTGCTTAGGTTTATTCCCTGGTATTTTTTGTTGTTGTTGTTGTTGTTGTTGTTGCTATATTAAATGGGATTTTTTTCCTGATTTCTATTTCTGCTGTTTCACTGTTGGTATACAAAAATGCCTTTGATTTCTGGATATTGACTTTATATCCTGCTGTTTTGCCAAATTCAATTATTAGATTGAGTAGTTTTTTGGCGGAGTCTATAGGATTTTCTAAGTATACTATCATGTCATCTGCAAACAACGACAGTTTTGTTTCCTCCTTTCCAATTTGGATGCCTTTCATTTCCTTTTCTTGTCTGATGGCTGTGGCCAAAACTTCCAGAACTATGTTGAATAGAAGTGGTGATAGTGGGCAGCCTTGTCTTCTTCCTGATCTTAGTGGGAAAGATTTTAGCTTTTTTCCATTGAGTATAATGTTGGCTGTAGGTTTCTCATATATGGCCTTTAGTATGTTGAGGAATGCTCCCTCTTTTCCCACTTTGCTAAGTGTTTTTATCATAAATGGATGCTGTATCTTATTGAATGCTTTTCCTGCATCTGTTGATATGATCATGTGATTTTTGTCTTTGCTTTTGTTTATGTGATGTGTTACGCTTATTGTTTTGCGAATGTTGTACCATCCTTGCGTCCCTGGGATGGAACCCACTTGGTCATGGTGAATGATCTTTTTAATATATTGCTGGATGCGGTTTGCTAATATTTTGTTGAGAATTTTTGCGTCAATGTTCATCAGTGATATTGGCCTGAAGTTTTCTTTCTTTGTTGTGTCTTTTTCTGGTTTTGGGATTAGGATGATGCTGGCATCATAAAAAGAGTTTGGGAGTCTTCCATCATTTTGGATTTCTTGGAATAGTCTGTGAAGGATAGGTGTTAGTTCTTCCTTAAATGCTTTGTAGAATTCTCCTGTGAAAGCATCTGGTCCAGGGCTTTTGTGTGTTGGGAGTTTTTTGATTACTGCTTTAATTTCATCTGCTGTTATTGGTTGGTTCAGGCTTTCTGTTTCTTCCTTATTGAGTTTTGGAAGATTATATTTTTCTTAGAATTTGTCCATTTCTCCTAGGTTTTCATACTTCTTGGCATACAGTTCTTCATAGTAGTGACTTGTAATCTTTTGTATTTCTGTGACATCAGTTATAATATCTCCTCTTTCATTTCTGATTGAGTTTATTTGGGTCCTTTCTCTTTTTTTTCTTGATGAGCCTGCTTAAAGGCTTGTCTGTTTTGTTTATCTTTTCAAAGAACGAGCTCCTGGATTCATTGATCCTCAGAATTGTCCTTTTAGTCTCTAAGTCATTTAATTCTGATCTGATCTTGGTTATTTCCGTCCTTCTACTTGCTCTGGGTTGTCTTTGCTGTTGTTCAACAAGTTCTTGTAGGCGTAGGGTTAGGTTGTTTGTGTAAACTGTTTCTGGTGTTTTTTTTTTTTTTTTT
>PVJI01015520.1:0-40904 GCA_004026765.1 Micronycteris hirsuta
TTCAGTTTTCAATATCGTTATAAGCCAGACAATGTGCTATTGATTTATTCAAGTGATTTTAAATCTCTGGAAAAGTAGCCTGTAATCCAATAAATTCTGTAGTAATTAAATTAGATCAGATAAAGTGATTGACTTGTGTAACATATGATGTTAAAATTGTGAATCTCTATACTCTATTTCAGTATGTCTCAGCCATTTTTTTCATTATTCTCCCTGGTTACCTCTCAAGATATTTTTTTCCTTATCACTACATATCCCATGAGGTTTATTACTACTACAGGACATACTCTGTACCTCTTTGTGCATCACAGTGCTTGGGAGATCAAAAAACCATTGCAGTATCCAAGAGTTTTGCTCCCTCCCCATGACCCCATTTTTATCTCCGAGGATGCTCTGTTGACCTAGTTGAGGATGCATCATGCCCTCTTTGACTAATTGTAATAGTTTTTTGATTAAGCACTGAACAAAATATGTGAGTGCAGAATCTAGAGTTGGAATCTTTGGGTCAATATCCTAGCTCAGTGATTTAACGGATGTGTGATCGTGAAAGATTAACCCCATATTCCTCAGTTTTCTCAATTTAAAATAAAATTAATAGCACCTAAATTCATTAAAGTAACACTGACTGCTGTAACAAAACCTCTGAATGCATGATGTTTCAAATATGAAAGTGTATTTCTCACTGAAGTGAATCCCAAAAGGAGTTTTTCCTGGGTGTCAAGTTAGCTTTATGCCAGGTACTGACTCCTTCCATCATGGCTCCGCTAACTTTAAGCCCAGACATAGCTTTCAAGATTACATTGAGGTTGATTTCCAGCCATTCGTTAAGACAAGATAATTGAGAATTGCCCCTGAAGCCTTTGTGGGCCAATGTGGAAATGGTACACATTACTTCTGTCCACATTCTGTGGATGAGAAACCAGTCTTATAACCACACCTAACAAAGGAGTGGGTGATATGTCCAGTCTCTGTTTTCAAGAAAAAGATGAAGTTGATTAATGCTTTGCTACGGCAGCCATTTTATAGCGTTGTGGGCATTATTAAGCTATTCGAATGATATACAATTCTTAGAACAGTCTAATACTGCAGCTAGATTTTTATAGGAATGTTTTAAGGGTGGGGTATAGAAAATAAGTTTAAATGCCATCTTATGCAGATGAAGGAATTGAAATTTATAGAAATTAAGTAACTCACTCAGTGTTACTAAGGTAGAATTAGAATGATGATCAATCAAAATGTAAAGTCTGATTTTTTTCCTCATTACACTGTGCTTTCTTTGGTGAATTTAATTAGTCACTTTTGTTTTCTAAAAGACACTCTCATTCTTTTATTTTCACTGATAAATCAAAGATTACTCAATAAAGTGACATAGACCATTTTCTGAAGTGCTTTGGATTATTATAATAAAGATAATGATGATGACTCTAATTCTTGAGTTTGTGATTGCTGTGGGTAGAGTTTTTAATAATGTGACAGTTGTAGAATGTTTCAGAGAGATGATCAATAAGAATTAGTCATTTTTGAAATGGAGATCTTAATACCAAAATGAAAAATAAATTTCTCTGAGAATATAAAAAATATTCTAAAACAGATCTTTAAAAGTTCTTTGATCTTTTTAATAGTTGTAATTATATAAAACTCTATAAAAATAGCCAACATTTTATCACTCTCCAATTTATTCACTATGTCATCAAGATGATGTCTTTTTATACATTTATTTTTATTCATTATTTTTCTATAGAAATTCTCTGAAGTATAACAATTTCATAGCTGGTGACTTTTTAGAAAGACTATGATAAAACAAAACTGTTAAAAAACACATGAAAGTACCAAAAAATTCTATATTTCTATACCTAACACTAATCTATTCATGTTTGCTTTTTCTTCTACTAGTTTTCTTCATGTATGTGTTTTTCATGTCAGTGATTATAGCATACTTACCAGTTTATAATCTTTGTTGCTTCCTAATACAATTTTGTATTTCAGTGGAGTCTTTAAAATGGTCATTTTAAAAATAATCATTTTGTTTAATAATAACTTTCTATTTATTAAAGATTATTTATTTATTTATTTAGAGAGAGAAGGGAAAGGAAGGAGAAAAAGGAGGAGAGAAATATCAATTAGTGGTTGCCTCTCACACACCCCCAACTGGGGACCTGGCCCACAACCCAGGCATGTATCTTGACTGGGAATTGAACCAGCAACCTGTTGGTTCACAGGCCAGTGCTCAGTCCACTGAGACATACCATCCAGGGCTTGTTTAACAACTTTTTACAAATATCACATTATTTAATATTTTTATTTAATTGTTGAAATTAATTTTTGTTGTATTTCTTCCATTACCATTTACCCCCTTATACTTCCATTTCTCCCTCAGTCACCACATAGTTGTCCATGTCTATGAGTCCTTTCTCCATTTTGCTCCATCCCCCATCCCCTAACCACTACACTCCCAGAGTGTCAGCCTGCTCTCTATCTATGAGTCTGTCTTTATTTTGCTGTTACTTCAGTTGGTTCATTAGATTCCACATAGGAGTGAAATCGTATGGTATGTCTTTCTCTGACTGGCTTATTTCACTTAGCATAGTACTCTCCAGGTCCATTCATGCTTTTGCAAAGGGTAAAATTATCTTCTTTTTTATGGTTGAGTAATATTCCATTGTGTAAATGTCCTATAGTTGTTTTATCTACTCATCTAGTGATGGACACTTGGGCTGCTTCCATAGCTTGGTGATTGTAATGCTGCAATTAACATAGGGGTGCTTATGTTCTTTCAAGTTAGTATTTTGCGTTTCTTCAGATAAATTCCCAGAATTGGAATTGCTGGGTCAAAAGGCAGGTCCATTTTTAATTTTGGGTAGTATCTCCATCCTGCTTTCCACAGTGGCTGTACCAGTCTGCATTCCCACCAACAGTACAAAAGGTTTCCCCTTTCTCCACATCCTGGCCAGGACTTGTTTGTTGATTTATTGATGATAGCCATTCTGACAGGTGTGAGGTGATAGCTCATTGTGATTTTAATATGTATTTCTCTGATGATTAGTGATGTTGAGCATCTTTTAGTATGTCTATTGGCCATTGTATGTCCTCTTTGGAGAAGTGTCTACTCAGGTTCTTTGCCCATTTTTGAATTAGATTATTTATTTTTTTGGTGTTGAGTTTTATCAGAACATTCTCTTATGCTGTTGTATCATTGGTCACATTTAACCAATTCCATTTTTGTCCTCATTACTAATTTTCATCTGTAGACTTTCTTTTTAGCATTATTAGTAAACATAGGTTGAGAAGTTACTTTTTATTTGCATTAGCATGACATTTTGGCTTAATTCCAGCTCTGTTCCTCCCCAAATTTCTTCCTATCTTTTAAAAATTTTAATTTCTGCTTCTGACTCTTTCTAGCGACAATTATCATTCATGAGCTTTCTTGAATGATTTTCTTTATTGTAGTTTTACATAAGTCTGTTCTCTTTCCAAACATCCTCCATCCACTTTAGCATTCTAATAAAATCCTCTTTTTATCCTGATAGTACAAGATCATCTGGATTGCACTATTTATTATTTCTTTGCTTATAAATTGATTATATTCCAGAATTTCATAATTCAATATTTTGTAGAGCTCTATAGGTATAGTGTGCTTGATTACTGATAAAAATAGTCCAGAAGATAAATGATGAATGATGATAACTGATACAACTGTAAAAGATTTCTCACATTCCTTCAAATATATTGCATATAAAAAGATAAAAGTAATTTATTTTACATGTAAATAAATTTAAAACAGTGTTGAAATTAATATTCTTGGGATGAGAAAATCTAGTTTTAGGAATTACCACTATAGAGTTTTAAAAATTAAAGGCATGGGACATATATCAGAACCTTAGTTCTTATTTCAACATAAAGAGCTCATAAACATTGATCTTAAAGCTTTAAAAGTTTTATCATTGCTTTTTGGTATTGGTTTACTATTATTGTTGTTATTATTAGTTTAACACAGTTAAAAATTTACTCTACAAAAAATATGGTAGTTATTATGCCATTCACTAATTATATCCAAATCTTCATTTTCTGGGCACAGCACAGGATTATGCTTTTGTTCTCCTTGTTGGTATGTTAGGGCTATACGATTGAGTTACCCAGTGCATTTTGGACAGAAGTACCATATGCCACTTCTGGTCAGATTTCACTGGCAGCAAAAGATTCTCTGGAGTTCATTTTCTCTCTGGTACCACAACTAGCCATGTGGACAGAGAGCGACTGCTCAGTCAGCAACACTGGTCTCAATGAACATACAGGATGAGCGAGAAGTAAACCATTTTTATTTAAATCAACACTGTTATTTTGGGATTGCTTGTTACTGCAGCATAACCAATCATATTCTGTTCATTACAGGAAAGTCAGTTCTTGCTTGATTTGACTATATACCATTTGCTGATCTAATTAGTCCTAGCTGGAATTTATGCCAAATGATAAATGAAGAATTCTGATTTCAAATGATTTTTTTTTCCAGTTGTAATCTCAGTGGGAAAAGGTGGTTTGGTTAATTTGCCTCTATGATTGATTCTCTGACAAGTTAATTTTATAGCTTCTTATTTTGTAATGTAGATAACTTTGCTTTCATACATTTCAGAATTAATATGTGTCTTCTGCATAGCAATATTTCATTTGCAGAATAAATGTTGGTTGGATAAATTAATGACTGCACACCTGTTGCTTTTATTTTTTAGTTTAATTGTATAGCTATCCACACATTTATCAGGGATTCTCTATAAACAAATCTCTAATTGATTCCTGTGTGAGAATATCCTAGGCATGTGTTATTTAGGGAGTATGTTCTGACGTATTATTCATAGGAAAACTTGTTTTGATACCATGTTGCAGTGTGTACTCATATGATATATCTACATATTCCTTAAAACATTAAATATAATTGGAATATATATTAATATATTTTTATTTCAAATGCATTGGGAAGATATTTATTTTAAAAAATGATTTTATTTATTTATTTTTAGAGAGAAGGGAAAAGAGGGAGAAAGAGAGGGACAGAAACATCAATGTGTGGCTATCTCTTGAGCACCTCCATTGGGGACCTGGCCCACAACCCTGGCATGTGCCCTGACTAAGGATCAATCTGGTGACCCTTTGGTTCACAGGCTGGCACTTAATCCACTGAGCCACACCAGCCAGGGCTGGAAGATCTTTCTTTTTATGGTAACACTACTATGAATTCTTTCAAAGGGTAAAGATTTATTTTATCCTTATTTATAATTAAGATTTTATAAAATACTTAGAATAAAAAATCAGCATTATATTTACACCAGAATTAAACTTATGATTGCATTGAATGTAATATATTGTTGAATCAGAGTTGTAGCTCTAATATAATTTATCATTACAAAATATTTCTAATAATTTTTCCTGGATAAGAGTTCAGAGTGGTAAAATAATATAATCTTTATTTTGAGATTTAAACACTGAATTCCAAAAATATAAAACCCAAGGCAGAGGCTATGTTAGTTGAGTGAAGGTTCTATAACAAAGAACCTATAAACAAAGATTAATATCTTGTGAAGTTTGAAGACTCTGTCCTAGAAAAAAAATAACTGAAAGGAATAGCCCACTGCTAAAAAGAGACAAGTCAAGGCTGTACCTGTGGATAGGGCCAAGTTTCTTTTCAAGAAGTTCATGTTAAGTCTTTGGAAAAGTTGGTATAAAAATAGGGCTTCGATATTTGTGTCCCTTACATCATACTGGTTGAAATGATAAAATGAAAATGAATGAGGACAAGGGGAAAAACCCATATCAGCCTGTAATAATATGCCACAGAGTTACTGTATACAGAACACATAGACCCTTTGAAATAAAGTAATGAATAACTTACTAACCTTCTTAATATGAAAGCTCTCATTCAGTTAGTAAGCCCAAAGAAAGAATACTGTTGGTTGAATACCTAAGAGCATGGAATAAGAGGTGGGACCTAAAGGTAAGAATATGCTGTGGTCTAAATGAGGACCAATCCTTTGGAACCCATTTTACTATCATGTATTTGCAACACTATAATCACAATCATCATTTGCTGAGGGAATAAAAAACATTTTCAAAAAAAATGAGACAGAAATACCTGCTCTTTTGTTTGCCTACAGAAAAGTTCCTAAAAACTCTACCATACCATAATACGAGGTTAAAAAGATTGGAAAAGTTTACATGTAAAACAGGAAGTACTGAGTGTTAAGCCATTTAAACATTGATTTTATACTGCATGACATTAATTAATAGAGTAATCAAAAGAAGTGAAAATATAATACATTAAGAAGACAGCTTATTAATGGTTATTAAAGATGAGGAAGTCCTAAGAATTTAGTAAAAATCTGAACAAAATCAATATAAGTGCTTATCTACAGTCACTATTGTAAATATTATATATGTGCAAGCTTATTTAATCATCAGAATGTTTCTATTTGTTATTTCCATCTTGAAAACCATGAAAAATGTCTACCAGTAACCCACTTTAAATATAAAGATACATGTTTATTAAAAGTAAGTAGATGTATTTTAAAAACATGCTATTCCAATGCTAATCAAAAGAAAGCAGGAGTAGCTATATTAATTTCAGATAGAGCATACTTCAAAGTATAGAGACTTGTAAAGGATAAAATAAGATCTTGCATATTATTAAGGAGTCAATTCCCCAAGAAAACATACAATTCTTAACATGTATTTGCCTAATAATAAAGCATCAAACTAGATGAGGAAAAATTAATAGAACTGCAAGGATTATTACATGAATTCACTATAATGATAGGAGATATTGATACCCTTCTGTCAAAAATGGACATATTCAACAGCAGTATATCAGTAAGGATGTGGTTGAACTCAACAACACTATCAATCAACTGAATATAATTCACATCTGCAGACTATTTTATCCAATAACAGCAGAACTCACATTTTTCTCTAGCTCACATGAAACATTCACCAAGATAGACCGCATTCTGGGTTATAAACCACATTTTAAATTTAAAAGAATAGAAATTATACAATGCCTGCTCTTAGGCTACAGTGGAATTAAACTGGAAATCAATAACAGAAAGAAGGAAAATACATGGCTATTAAACAACGCACTTCTAAATAACTCATGAGTCAAAGAAGAAATCTCAAGATAAATTTAAAAACAGTTTGAACTACCCTGGCTGGTGTGGCTCAGTGGATTGAGTGCCAGCCTGCAAACCAAAGGGCCACTGGTTCGATTCCCAGTCAGGGCACATGCCTGGGTTGTGGGTCAGATCCCCAGTAGGGGGCATGTGAGAAGCCAACCGCATGTTGATGCTTCTCTCCCTCTCTTTCTCCCTCCCTTCCACTCTCTCTAAAAATAAATAAATAAAAATCTTTAAAAAACAGTTTGAACTAAATGAAAATAAAAATAGGATGTCAACTATTATGACATCAAATATATTTTGCTAAGTTTAAAAAGCTAATATGAAAAGACTACATACTGTATGATTACAACAATATGACACTCCAAAAGGGAAAATTTATGGAGACCAAAAAACAAACAAAAAAAAATCAGTGGTTAAAATGAACCAATCAACATTTAATTGACTCAGTTGCTCATAATATATGCTCCTTTGACCTGTGAACATTGGACCAGGAGAAACAAAAGAAACAAATCTACTAAATTTGGAAGGCTGGTAATTTCCCTCATATACTTACAGGCATTACTTGAAACAAAATATGTATTTTTCATTGCACTGTATCCATTAACTTACTGAAGTCTTCCCCAATATTACTTTCTTTATGTAAATGCCATATATATAAATCCATCTCAAATTGAGGATAATGCTACCTCTAAGCTTACTAATTTTGTAATAAGGATCTTTCATCTATAGTATTTGAGTCATCTTATTTGATGTTCTAAATTCTTACTACAGTAAACCCTATCATTCAGGAATATGCTATCCTTGAAATGGCTGTATTTTGAACTTGCTCTTTATGTAAATCTCAACTCTATATAGCAACTAACTTATGCAAGTTGGCAAATTATTGTTAGTAATTACCAATGGATTTTTTAGAAAGTTATTTTAATTATTTTAGATCACTTTAAAATTTATCAAATTATTATTTTTTCTTCCAGTACCCATCATAAATTTATAGCATGGTGCATAAACATCAGGTTGCCAAAAAAAAAAAAAAAAAGACATACAAGAACTACATGTTTTACCCAAAGATATTTTATAAATATACATAAAAAAGAGAACATATTGCTAAATAAAAAATACTTTCTGCTGCATATTTCAGAAGCACTTTCATTCAAGTCTGCTTAATGAGTAAAACTTGGGTGAACATCTGCTTAAGACTGTTTCATTTAAAACACAAATGGGTTTTACTTTCCTTGGGAACATAACCATGTCTTTAAAATAATCTAAATATAATTGCATTGTAATGAGTTTATATTTATTTCCTTCTTAAACTATTTTTTATTTTTTAATCAAATTTGAAAAAGTATGAGGTAGTCATTAACATGGTTATTGGCTATTTTTTTAATATAACCAGGAGATATAAAAATAGTTTATACCACCAAAAGTTATTCACTGTTTATTTTTTACCAGGAAATGAAATGCATAGCAGATTAGAAATGTAATCTATAAATCTCGTTATACACAATTTTGTTTCATTTTCCATATCCAGATATCCATGTAAATGCTAAAATTACAGACTGATACAAGCATAATTTATTTTCTTTTTAGATAAATAATATATGCAACAAATATTTTTCTCAAGGTTTAAGTAAGAAAACAGCATTCTAGCATCTTTTGTGTGTAAAATTCATTTATTTGACTTGTTCTGTCTTTGTTAAAAATATATTCAAAAAAATACAGTAAGTGACTGTACTTGGATTACAGCCACTTACTTTTGACTTTGTCTCTTTGTCTTTCCCTTATACTATGTTATTTGATATTTTTGTAAATTTTCAGTTAGCATACTCTGCAGCATAAATGAAGGTTGATGGTCTCATTGTTAGTTATACACAAATTTTCCTGTTCTCGCTGTATGAGTCTGTGCTTAGCATGGTAAAGGCTCTAGGATCCAGGTTAGAGTCGGTTGATGAGGGCAGGTAAATGATAGCACCCAGGTAAAAGCAGTATTAAAAACAAGTTCTAATTTTGATCTTTTTCTTAAGAGAGCATTTCTTAAAACAGAGCATTTTGATGATTGTCAGATGGGAGGAGCTGGGTGAAGAGGTGAGGGGATTAGGAAGTACAAATAGGTAGTTACAGAATAGCCATGGGGATTTAAAGTACCCTATAGGAAATGGAGTAGCCAAAGAACTTATGTGCATGACCCATGGACATGAACATGGATGTAGGGATTGCCTAAGGGAGTGGGGGGTGCTGAGTGGAGGAGGCACAGGGGAAAAATCAGGACAACTTCAATAGCATAATCAATAAAATATAATTTTAAAAAGCTCTAGAATTATTATAGGGATCATTGTGTAATATTTATCAAATCACTATGAAATATACCTGAAACTAAGATATTATGTCAATTAAAAAAATGAAGTTCTCCCTATGTGTCTAAACTAGTGTCTGGTTATCAGTTTGTGATTATTTTTTCTTAAAATAAAAGTAAAACAGTTGTTTTACATTTTATTATTTAAATAGAACAATTTAGTAGATTTAAGCTGCTTAATTTTAACATCTTGACCATTAAGTACCAGTCTGTGAAAATATTCTAGTTTATTGAATATTAAATGGATATTGTTTTACAAATTCTATTTTATTTTGTTCTCCTGCTTTCCTTTTTATAATTTCTTTACTTAGACTACAAGGATTATTTCTTTTTCTATCAACCTGTTTTTTTTAATTACAGTTTACACTCAATATTACTTTATATTAGTTTCAGGTGTATGCATAGTGGTTAAACAATCATATACTTTACAAAGTGCCCCCCCCCCATTTTTCCAATACCCACCTGGTACCATACATCATTAT
This sequence comes from Micronycteris hirsuta, assembly GCA_004026765.1. Classification (NCBI taxonomy): domain Eukaryota; kingdom Metazoa; phylum Chordata; class Mammalia; order Chiroptera; family Phyllostomidae; genus Micronycteris; species Micronycteris hirsuta. Next base: position 9,990 of record PVJI01015520.1, read on the forward strand.
TACAATACTATTGACTCTATTTCCTATGCCGTACTTTACATCCCTGTTACTATTTTGTGACTACCAATCTGTCCTTAATCCCTTTACCTTTCTCACCCAGCCCTCCATCCCTCCTCCCCTCTGGCAACCATCAGTCTGTCATCCGTATCTATGAGTCTGTTTCAGTTTACAAGGGTTATTTTAAACCTGAGTTTTCTCTTGGCCACGTCACGCCTGGCTAATTTTCCTGGTTTTTCTATATATTGAGATGTGGAAACCTATGTAGATATTCAAAGAAAATGTTATTCTGCAGCATAATACAGCACTTGTCATCTGTGGAACCCTGGCTGAGATAGTTTTAGTCTTATTTTACAGTCATCAACCATTCGGACCTCTTGGATCGTGTCCTGAGACCCGGCATTCTTCTATATTCTGTAATAGTTACAGTCGAGGAGATACTCTATTGTATCCTAGAAACAGGAATTATATTGACTAACAGGGATCAAAAAGAATTAGTAATTTTTACTTTGTTGTATATTGGCAGGAAAAGTACACCAACAAATCTGAGTAAGCACAGAACGTATTCTAACACAAAGATTTTATAAAGGCTCACATTGCTACAGTTACACCAGCACACTTTCCCTGACTTTAGTGATGCCAGCCAGCTCTCTGAATTCAAAGTGACATTTTAACTTTAATTTCAATGTTATATGAAACACTGACTGAAATGACAATAATAGTTAAGTAAAATTGAAATATGAATTATAATTAAAAATGAAGAAATTTAAGCATACTTTCATGGTATCTGCTGTGATTGTTATAAATGAACAAAGTGGAATATTTGAATTTCTGACTTATAAAGTTATTTGAAAAAATAAAATATACTTTATCATAATGTAAAGTTTTAAAATATATTTTATAGTTACTTTAACCTGTTTTTGGTATTTTCTCTTGTTTGTAAATCCCAAGAGAATAAAAATTCATGTTTCTATGTTTAAGTGGTGGCTGTAGTGGATTGACACACACTCACCTCTCACTATTCAAGCTTCCCATGCACTGCAGAGGCTGGGAAGTTAAACAGCTACGTTTCCCAGAACCTCTTGAAGCTTGAGTTCTGTGTGCAGTTTGGGTTCTGCCAATTAGATCTGCTTAAGTGAATCTCGGAAGGTGGAAAAGATTCTTAGGCTATGTATCTGAGGTTTTTCTTACAATGAATACCTGGTGGAATTACCTAATATCTCTAGGGTAACATTCCAGAATCATGGTTTCCTTGATCAAAGCTGTACCCTCATCACAACATGCTCATCTCCTTAATCATGGCCACCTTCTAGATTACAGAAGATGCATTGACTCCTTGGGTTGTGTGGTTCTGTGGCAAAGGCTTCATAATTGTTCTGTTAAATGCAGAAGGCAACAAATGAACAAACAAAAACAAAAACTCATAGACACAGACAAGAGTATGGGGGTTAGCTTAGGGCAGGGAGGAGGTTGGGAGAGAGAAAAGCAAAAAGGGGATCAAATATAAGGTGACGAAAGATTTCACTTTGGGGTGTGGGCACACAATGTAATATACAGATGATATATTACAGAATTATATACCTAAAACCTATGAAATTTTATTAACCAATGTCACCCCAATAAATTTAATTAAAAAATAAATAAACACATGCAATCTATCATTTTTTTCAGACTTCATATGATTCTGACAGTCATTTCCTAAGGTATTGTTTCCTAATGTATTTTTTCTACTTATATGGTAGCAGAGTATGTCCTCTGCACTTGAACCAATCGACATTTTTTACAGTATTTTAAATTTTATTATTTCAGTTGTTAAATATTTCATGAGAGAAACATATTCATATGGTAATATAAACTAAAAATAGAGGTGATCCTATAGCAAACAGTAGAACTTCCCTGGCTCCAGCACACCTACCACTAATCCTATAGCTAGAGACAATCCCTTGTAAATATTTTGAAGTTTTATTCTTTGGCTGGTTACTTCATCTCTGAAAAATGTGAGAATTGTAACAATCTTGATTTGCTCATATCCCACATGTTCTATTGATTCTCTCCTAGATTGTATTTATATATGCACATCCTTCCTAAGTCTTCTCCCCATAACCAGCCAATATAGTTATGTCACTGGTTTTATTCTGCTATTATGTTTATAACTTAAATAATATATTTGTACTTTTATCCCCTGTCCATAAACTCTAGAAATGATGTTTTGACTCTCCTCTGTGTAAGAGAAGCCTACCGTCTCTACTCTCATCGCTAATCACCACTCCAGCCCAGCTCTTCCCTGGTTTCTTTCTCCTCCATCACTGCTCTCTCCCTTCTGTATTTTTTCTGTAGTAATAAGTATAATGACTGTAGTAAATAGCACATTTTATTTCTCTTAAAACTTTCTATTGAACTCCAAAGTGTTTTAAGCTTTCTTTAAACGTCTATTGATTTGATAAGGATGGTTTCTTTTCTCCTATCAGATTGTTGCTGATTCTGTTAGCTCTGTTCACAGTCATTTAGTGCCTGATCTTTCAAATCGGAAGTTCCATTTTTGTTTGTTCTCATGCTGAAATTCCTCTTCTGCCTCGGTTTCTTATTTGCTGTTCTCTTCATCTTTTCCTCTGCTTTGTATTTTGTGAAGAACCGGGAACTACAAAGTACACTGCAGCATAACTAATTATATTTGGCAAAAAAAAAAAAAAGAGTAGACAAATGCTTTATTTTGGGTTTCTAAATCCTAGGAAGTCACCACTTTGTTAACTTTATTTAGTTTTCAGTAGGATGCCTTCAGGGAAAAATACACAGAGATGTCTTGTTCCCTGTTCTGTCCAATAATCGAACGTTTACAAGCCATAATTTTATATTCACAGGTTATTTCTTCAGAATATTTTTCTGTGTACTTGTTTGTTTGAAGCTCATCAGCCATTCTATGCTAACTTGCAAAGATATCTTTCCCATCGTATGTCATTTAGCTTAGCATTCTCTTTCTCTTAAGTGCTTAAGGCGGTTGGACACTTAATATTTCACTGGAATTTTTCATCATTCCTCCAGATTATTTATAATCATACATGATATTTCCCGGACAATATTTATATATTTGTACATGATTATATACATATTAGTATAACAAATACTAGAGTATAAAGTCAAATAAAGAGTATTAGTTTTGCCCTGGCTGGTGTAGCTCAGTGGATTGAGTGCGGGCTGGGAACCAGAGGGTCCTGGTTCGATTCCCAGTCAGGGCACATGCCTGGGTTGCGGGCCAGGTCCCCATGAGGGCCATGTGAGAGGCAACCATACATTGCTGTTTCTCTCCCTTTCTCCCTCCCTTCCCTCTCTGTCTAAAAAAAAAAAAAAAAAAAGGAGTATTAGTTTCTTACAGTATTAGCTTTCAAACATGCTGAAGTCCCAGTAATTTCAGGTATGGAGGGAACAGAAAACTGGGAACAGGTGGATCCAGAGTCAGGTACTTCCCCTCACACTGGAACTAGCCCTATAGGAAGTGGCAGCAATACAGATGGTCGTGTTCAGTGGGGATGTAACGTGGCAGCAGGTTTCTCTAGGGCAAGTGAGGATGCTTGCAGATGGAGTGGTGCCATCATTGTCATTGTAGATGGTGTGAGTGATTTGCACTGGACTAGAGACAGAAACATGCGTGTGGTCTTAGGGAATAAGGGATGTCAAGATATGGTCAGGCGATCCGGAACCAGGAAGATGTTTCACCTTTTAAGGGGAGATAGACTATAGTCAAGAAACAAAGCACAATTCTTGTTTCACTTTCTAGCCACAGCGTAGTTAAGAAAAGATGCAACACAGAGGTATCTTGGGAGTTTATCTAACCTAGCATTTATCAGAATGTGACCTAGCTTGTTTCCCTGGAGTTCTAACTAAAGAGTCAGATCCTTAGTTCTATTCCTGTTGTTAAGCCACGATAGGATTCAGTAATCTGTACTGAACTCCCTGGGAGATTCTTAACCAATCCTAAAATTCAGGAACTTTCACCTCGAAGCAAACAAGATGCTGAGTTGAGGAGAGGACACTAAATTCCCCTTGACGCAGGGATTAAGGCCAGTCTTCCTAATCCACTGCCAGCCCTTCAGGTGTGGGCAGGGAGTGAAATGGCGGTGCCTGTGGTTTGGAAGCACTTACGCTGTCTGTGGAGGGGAGTTGGAACGGGGTGGTGCTGAGAAGGGATTACATGGTTGCTTTGTTTTCTGCACTAGTTGAAGATGTAAACAAAATGTGAAACTACATTTTAGCTCCACCATATTCTACTTTGTTTTCCATAACAAGTACTTAAAATTATATCAATAGATGCAGCTTCATAATCCATGTAAGGCAACGGTGTGTATGAACGTATTAAACATATTATAGTTTATGAGGTCTAATTCCCTTTGTAAACTATACGGACATGAAAATCTATTTTTTATTTAATAAATATGAGAGCTAGACTAGTCTTCAATTAGTCAAAAATAAGTTTTAAGTGGAATGCCGAAGTAAAATAAGGTTTTACAGCTAAATGACTATCTGGTGAACAAAAGCAAGCATGCCAGTTGGATCAAATCAGCTGGAGTGTGCTTTGCTGCATTAAACTGTAGGGCCAAGGAGACGTTAAGAAATGGGATTTTGAGTTCACCTGCAGACTTTTTGAAGGCAGCTCATAAGAAACAGTTGCTAGTGATATCATGCTGGTGGCCCTTGAGCTTTCTGCTGGAGGTTGTAGTCCAGTCTTTGCAAACCTGCAATTACTATTCCAAAGTAATTCTAGGTTTTCATTATTGACTCTGATATGTCTAGAAGGCATTGAGAAATAATACACAAACCAGGCATAGCAATGTAGTGATAAAATGTTGTTTCAATAGTATTCAATTTTGATCTTTCTAATGATATAGTGATATGTTATAAGAACATTTAGTATGATTGACAGTTTGTTTTGTTTTTTTGACGTTTTTGTTTGTATTGTTTTTATAGTTATAATATCTGCTAATCTTTCAAATAGAAAAATATTTTATTCCATTATTATGAATGTATATATCATAGCTTGATTAAGAAGTGAAAAATAGTGGAATTTTTAAATTAAAATGTAAATATTTATATCTAGTTATTAAAGGTAAATATTTTAAAATAGTTCTCTTTTAAAATGTGAATGCATAAAAATGTGAATGCCATAGGCATTTGTATAATGGACTGTAAAAATATAATTTTGATTGTTAATTTTGATAATAGAATCTGGTAGAGCCATCATTTCTACTCTGAAATATATAAATAACATAACAAAGTTCAGTTTTGCGCATGAGAATATATTATACATAGTACCATTTTTGGTGAAAGAAAATGAAACCTTTCCTTTTTTTAATTATTTCATTTTTTAGAAAGATTTTATGTATTTATTTTAGACAGAGGGGAAGGGAGGGAGAAAGGGAGGGAGGGAGACATCAACGTGTGGTTGCTTCTCACGTGACCCCTACTGGGGACCTGACCTGGCCCTCAACCCAGGCGTGTGCCCTGATTGGGAGTTGACCCAAAGGGTCGGAGGCCAGTGCTCAATCCACTGAGCCACACCAGCCAAGACCTAATCATTTAATGTGTTTCAGGAACTGTCCTAAGCATAGGGAACAGAGTTGTGAAGAAGACAAAGGGTTTGCTCTTGTAGACTGTGTATTAGGATGGAGGAGACAGAATACACAGGTCAGTAACAATTCCAGACTGACATGATGATGATTCAGATGACAGTTGTCACAGTGGTGATAATGATGGTGGGCTTTCATAGATGTAAAGATACATTCAATGTCATTGCAGGTGATGTGCAACTAATAGAGAGGGATTTATAATAACCGAATCCAAATGTTAAGGGTGTGAATTCATTTCTCTCCAGAGTCTCAAGTGCATTTCTGTGATACCCTGAAAGACCAGAGCTGTTGCTCTCACGTGTCATGGAGATGTTAGTTAGGTTGCTGTGAGTTAATGAGGTCAATCAGTAGGGTGGTATGTTTACAAACGGCTGACTTTATTAAATGAGGAAGTAGTAACAGATTTTAAAATACTGACAAGGCTGTCTTGCCCCCTTTTACCTCCTTCCCCGCCCCTTTGCCAATGAGGGGTATTTTTTCTATTATGGCTTTGAGACAGTACAGGAGACTGCTTGGAATAGTCTCTCCTTTTACTTTGTTTTGTTGCCTCACATTACTTCGCAGTGCTTATATCAGTATGTGTAACATTGGGCATATTCAGGGAAGGAAAAAACTTGTCAGTTACTGAATATGAGAATAATCTGCAAAAGACAATAAATTGACAGCGAGCTATAATGTAGCCTTAGATTTGCATCTTGTAACCTGGTAGATTATATATTGTATTCCATATATTGTTTTCAAACTCTCTGAAAAATAGAAAAAGTAGAGTAGAAATAACTTCTAAGAACTTCTTTTATTTGGGTAGCTAAATTGTTTCATCTTTAGGGTTGGCCTCTCTCTGAATTCAGTTCTGATGTTATAACCTTGAAAAAAAAGCAAAATATTTGAAATTGCTGGGAGGAAATTGGATTACTCCCCCCAAAACGAGCATCTACCAAAAGAATATAGACACAATTGTAAAATTATAAAATTACAAATGATATCATTTAAAATCGTAAACATTATATAATAGTGATAGTTTAATAAATTCACTGCCATCTAAAACATTTCTTTATAATTTTACACCTTGATGTTTCATTTCTAAAAGAACACTCATTCTGAGAAGAAGAAATATTCTCAGGACGGAAGTCTGGGCAGCCATCATGGCAAGTATCAATGCTCCCCTTGGGCGAAGGTCCTGCTCCCTCACTGCGTTGAGATGCCCCTTTCTCACCTTTCCCAGGCCTTTTCTTTTACTGTCATTGAAGCAGATGGAAAGCAAACAACAAACAGCTAACCAATGAAATACAAAACTAAAAAAGCACACCACAACAGTCAGTGACTCTTTGATCAGGTTTAGAAGAATGGAAGTAGAAAAAGTAAGCAGATTTGCAGTTAGAGAATCCCTTCATATCCTCTAGAGATTTTATATATATAAGTATAATTTTTTACTCGGCTGAGCTCTCTCAAATATCTCCAGTACACAGGCATGCCTCCTTTTATTGTGCTTCGCTTTATGGCACTTCACAGGTGCTGTGTTTTTCTTTTGTTTTTTTTTTTTTGTTGTTTTTTTTTTTAAACTGTAGGCGAGATCTTCCTCCAATAAAAGGAGTTGCTGTATTGCGATATTCGCTTCATTCTGGTGCCTGGAACCGAACTTGCAATATCTCCGAGGTATGCCTGTACACTCAGTTTTTTCCTTCCTCCAAAGTCTTATCTCAACAATACAAGCCTCTTTGAAACTAAGACTTTAATTTTGAAATTAGCACTAAGTAAGAGTCATGGTAGCTTTCAGTTGATTCCGAAGGATTGCTCTGTTTCTGACAGGGACAGGTAGCGGGGTTCTATTTCTGATGGTGACGGAGGTCTGATGGTCTTGATGTTAATGCTTTTGTGGTTGGGGCTGCTAAGGAGAAAGAAGAAACTTGAATAAGGAGCTATATAGATATAGCTTTAGGACAGAGGGGTTGGAGCAGAGTGAGGCCAAGAAATGGGGAAGTGTTGTTCAGTAAATTTGAATGACTCAAAGTCAAACGAGAGGGATTATAACATGTGCCTGGAACTGACCTTGGACTGAAGTTCTTCAGCCTTAACACTACATTTAAGCTCCCTTAGGGATCATGTGCGTGGGTTCTGTGATTAGGGCTCTGAAAAACAAAATCACTCGCACGTGGACTTTTACACTAGGCCACTTAATACGTGATTCCATTTACATAAAATGTCCAGTGTAGGCAAATTCACAGATACAGAGAGTAGTTTGGTGGGCGGCAGTAGTAGTGTGTTAGAAGTGCTTGGGGAGGAGGCAGAGAGCACGGGGAATGCGGACTGACTGCTACCATCAAGGGTTTTTCTTTTTTGAGTGATAAAAATGTTCCGGAATTAGATAATGGTGATATTCACAACCTCGTGAATGTACTAAAAACAACTGTATGCATTTTAAATGGTAAATTTAATTATATATCAATAAAAAGAAATCGAGTCATTGGTTGGAAACTGCACAGTTGTTTCTGTCCGTGGCTCAGCTAAGCTGCAGAGAGTGCTGAGCTGTCAGGTTCAGGCTATTAAAGCAATAAACCAAAATGAAAGAGTTAAGCCTTTAATCTCTTGCTATGATAGTATAAGCAAGAGCCTAAACCAGAGAAAGTGTGAACTCCCCCTGTCCATTTGCCCCATGGTTGAAGGCTAGGTGGATCAGAGCAGACTTGGGGAGTCATCTCACTGTTGAAGGAGCCCCAAACAAAGGCTTCACCAATGTTATGAACCTTGGGATGGGGTTGTGGAGGGTGAGGGGGAAGTGCTAGGAGTGAAAAAGTTCAAGTACAGGGTACCAAGTCTGTTGGGGAAGTGTGTTCTTAAGGTTTCCTTTCCTTATCCACCCCCTCTCTTTCCACCCAATAAGGAGGCATCATCAGAGATGCTTGAAGATGACCTCAGACTAAGGACTCAGATGGAGACACCTAGGAATGAAGATACCAGGATAGAAATTCAAATATGCAAAAAACATTGCCCACCAGGCCAGGGGTCCCTGACTCCTAGACCGCAGCTGTCTTCAGAGACCTTGCACCAGTGCAGACCTTGCACTGACCTTGCACCAAGTCTGGTGTACAGAGGGCAGCTTTTCTCTCTGATAGCTCCCAGGTAAAGCCTGGGTAATTCTCTGAAAAGTCACATGCAGATTTTTGATTGGGAGCCAGACATCTGAATCTCTGTATCAAACGTTGTTTTGTGGACACAGGCAAACCTATTTCCATCACTCCTTATATTCTTTACATGGAATGCCAAGGAGTAGGTTATCGTTCCATTTTACTTAAGAAGAAAAAAAAAACTCTTCATTATCTTCTAGGTATTAAGTTAATTCATACATTGTCAGGCTTTGCTTTACCAATAACTCAAGTTGTTTGAGCATGCATTGTATGTTCTGTAATAGTATAATCAACAACTAATATTTAAGCCAAACCAACACGGTGCCCTGGGGCAGCAGGTAATAAGTGGTCTCTTTAGAGTGAGAAACAAAAATCAGTGATGTAGATAGGTATATTAAAAAGAAATTTAATTTAAAAATACTATACAAAAATACGATTAGAAGTAAAGATTTATGAATCTTTCAGATAAGGCAGAACTTTGTGAATATAGACATTTGCCTACTTTTTCCCCATTGGAATAACTAAAATTACCGTAAATCAAGTTAATGCAATATATTAATATATTGAGTTATTTACTGTGATCATACAGTAAGATGGCTAAGAGATAAAATGGTAAAGAAGTAAACAAAATCTCTGCCATGTACAAGCTTATAGACTATTAGGGGCTACATACAAATAGAGATTTACTATTGGGTTGGCCAAAAAGTGTGTTTAGTTTTTCCATAAAGTAAAAGAAATTTTTCATTTTCACCAATAACTTCACTGACTTGGATATTTTGAGTATGTCAGCTACTTCCCTTGTGGTATCATGTCGATTGTTCAACCTGGTCACTATCAGCTTCAACTGGTCTACCCAACCATGGAGCATCGTCCAGCAAGAAATGTCCAGCACACTTCGCATACCACTTTTGACACGTTTGATTGGTCACAGCACCTTCTCCATATAGTGCACAAATCTTTTTTTGTGTTTCAGTTGGTCTTTTTAAGCGCTCTTGAAATAATAAAAAGTGTTCTGGCTGGTGCGACTCAGTGGACTGAGTGCCAGCCTGTGAACCAAAGGGCCGCAGGTTCAATTCCTGGTTGAGGTACATGCCTGGGTTGCAGGCCAGGTCCTCAGTGGGGGGCACGTGAGAGGCAACCACACATTGATGTTTCTCTCCCTCTCTTCTTCCCTTCCCCTCTCTCTAAAAATAAATAAATAAATTCTTTAATAAAAAAGAAATAAAAAAGCATAATATGTCAAAATGTTGCTTATTTTCTCCCATCTTTGATATTAAAATGGCTACCCAAAAATTCACCAATTTTGATAAGTTTTTAAATGCACACTGATATGGCAGCTGTCACAATACAATTTAACACAATTGTTTCTAATGATATTAAGGACAACTAAGAGCTACTAGACCATCTTAGGATGTTAGAGCATCTTATGGAAAAAACACACACACTCTTTTTGGCCTACCCAATGTGTAGTGTAAGAAATACTCTGATAAGGGAAATTCAGTGTGCTCAAGGGCTGCATTGAAATAGCCCTTAACTCAATTTTGCAAGGGCAGGGGAGTTGGGCTGGCTTTTAAGGGATGGCTACCTGGGTAAAGTAAGATCTTATCCTGGGCTTAAATAATAAAAATTAAAAAGAAAGCAAAAAAAGGAGAGAATATGTGCCAGTAGCCACAAATTAAGGTGCTGTCAGGAACCTGAGGGGAGTGTAACATGGCTTCAGCATGGAGTATTCGGTTACACACTGTGAGAGCAGAAGCTGGAAAAAGAGGTGAGGACTGAATAAGGAAGACTCTCTAAAACAGATTAGAGGGAACGATTGAATGTCATTAAGCAAGGTGATGACATAATCAGATTTGCAGAGTCTTCCTGATGTCATTGCCAAGAATGGATTAGAAATGAGCAAACTGCAAAGGCAGAAAAATTCTTCTGAAAGCTTTGGAATCAATCCAGGCAACATAATGACGTTCTAATTTAGCATAGTAGCCATCACAATAGAGAATGGTATATGGTACAAAAAATAATCTTTAGGATTTAAAATGCATAGGTGTTAGTGATTAGATATGAAAAGCATGGGAAAGAATCTAAATTTCTACTTGTGGACTGAGGCACAATTTACTCAAAAGGTAACAAAGAAATGAGAAATAGGTCTGAGAAGATGAGAATAAATTTTAGATATGTTGAATTTATAATATCTATGAGCAATCAAGTGGAAATATCCAGCAACCAATCATATATATGCTGGGTGTGTGCTCATAAAAGAGATCTGAATTGTGGATATATGATATATTTAGAAATTGTCAAACTATTGCATATTAATGTTAATGGTAAGAGATATACAACAATGGATGTGGTTATTCAGGACAAGTATGCATTAAATAGGAATGCCTGGAACAGCAACCAAGTGAACAGAAACATTAACAAAAGACAAGTGAAAAGGAAGGAATAAAGTAGAGAGCGAGTAAGAAAAGGTCAGGGAGATAAGAAGTAAACCAGAAAACGTATGTAATGAAATCCAGGAAAGAGATTGTTCTAAGAATGAAGTACTATATTTTTCAGACCATAAGACACACCTAGATTTTAGAGGAGGAAAATAGGAAAAAAAATTTTTGAAGCAAAAAATGTGGTAAAATGTTGAATAACATAAATAACATTCAGACTATAATTCAGCTACATTTGGACTATAAGACACACCCGCATTTTCCTCCCAAATTTTTTGGGAAAAGTGTGTCTTATTATTTGAAAAATACAGTAGTTACTGATATTATAATCAGGTTAGAGGAAAGGTGTGGGAAAGGAGCCAGTTTGCTTAGCATCAGGGTTGTCCGTAGCAAGAGCACTTTGGTGAAGTACTAGGACTAAATCCAAACATCAGTGAATTGAAGGAGGAGTTAGAGTGAACAAAGTCAACTCTTAAGAAGTTAAATAGTAAAAGGTTTGGGGCCACATTTGTCAAGTTTGTATGGCCAGTTCTACCTAGAGAAATTTTGCCACCTTTTACATTTCAGTGGGATGCGCAGTTTCTTTCCACTGTAGTGAAGATGTCTATAGAAGCTGAAAGTGTCCAATTCTTTGTTCATTTGCAACAGGATGCACACAGGACATAGGCTCTAGTAGACCTTTCATTGATTGCTGCCTATAAAAGAAGCAAGACCAACAGAGTATCTTTTCCGGCAGTGGCCTTGGCACCAGCCTTTCAGGTTGGGGGGGTACCAGAGAGAGGGCTGGAAGCTCTGGCATCCCTTCTCTGTGCCAGCTGCAGAGACAGTGGTGTTAGAGCCTTCCTCTGAGTTATCTGGCGTGGTTTTAAATACAGTTTTGAATTCATAACCTCTCTTGGTTTCTTCTGGTTTCCTTACCTGGCACTCCAGGATTTTTTAGAAATTACTAACCACCCAATATCTCTTAAAGATATCTTTATCTGCTTAACTGAGTCAGTTTCTGTTTCTTCCACTTAAGAATTCTTACTGATAGGCAATTTTTATTGAGACATAATTTACATAAAGTGAAATGCACAGTATTCTGTCTTTTTATTGGTTAGTTTTATTTCAATATATGAATATAGCATGGTTTATTAATTCATGAATACCTAATACATATCCATATTTGTTTTGTTGTTTTAATTTTTATAGATGTCATCATTTCCATTGGCTATATATGGAATAGAAATAGCATTTCTGGTATTAGGGTAGATGTATTTTAAACTTCTTAAGAAACTAAGAAGCATTTTTTTATATAAACCAACCAAAAGAATTGTTATATCCATTCTCATATTTTGTTTCTAACATTTCCTTTTAGTCTGTATAGTTCCCACTGTTCTGTTATTATAAAATCATCTACCTATTCACTCTTCACTTTTTCTACTGACATACACTGTAAAGAACATAACATATTTTTTATAGTTATTTTAATGTCTTGTCTGAAACCTAGGGTTTCTTTTGTCCTCCTTCTCTTTATTTCCTATTTGGTCATTGGTTGCCCTGTTAGCTGCCTAGAGCTGCTGTAACAAACTAGAGTAAACTTCGTGGCTTAAAACAACAATGAGCTAGTGTTTTTGCAGCTCCAGAGGCTGGAAGGCTGAAAACAAGGTGTCAGCAGTGTGATAACTTATCAACACTTTGAAGCTGATAGAGGATTTCTCTGCTTGATACACCACTCCACCCTCTGTCTTCACTTGGCACTTCCCATCTCCCGTCTTCCTGTGGCCATCTTCCTGTAAGGACACCCGTCATATTGAATTAGGGGCCTGTCCTCCCCCAGGTGACCTCATCCTAACCAATAATGGTTGCATTTTCTTGTTTCTTCTCCTGTACGGATATTTTAAAATCAGATACCAGATATTTGTTGAAAAGAACAGGAGATCCTAAAGTAAATAACATGGATGTCCAGGAGAGAACGTGGCCCATCCTCTCTGAGGCCACTAGAGTGGTACTCTGAGTCCATCAAGGCTGTATTTGATATGGGTCTGGTTTTGTTGAGACTTTAGTTAGACTCCCTCCTCCTCAGACTTTGCATTGTTTGGGAGCAGAATTATAGAGGCGTTTGTCATGGTCCCTGCTTCTCTCCCGGTCCTCAGCAGGACGCTTCTCAGTACTCCTGTCTGGTCTCCAGACTCTTGCATAAAGGCTTGTAGAAAAGAGTTTGTGGGTTCAGATTCTCTTTGTTCGACTCTTTTACTCTCGTCCACATTTATAACATTTTCTTCTTTGTGCTGTTCTGCTAAAGATGAAAACATCATGTCCCTTCTCTTCTAGATTGGGTTCCTTACATTTTAGGCTTCAGGTTCTTTTTTTCTTTCTTTGCATCCTCATTTCTCTGATGAGCTTTATAAATCATGAATTGTACATCATCTTGTATTTTTTATTATCAGTAGGGTAGAATTGGAGTGTTCTTGCAGACTTCTACAATCTTGGGTGTAGAAGTTACTGATATGCTTTGTAAAGACCCTTTGAAAATTTCCCTTTTGCCTGAGATTATTAAGGAGAAACTATATTTTTTATGGTTCATATCTGAGTATACCATCATAACTAGGAAATACCAACTACAAACCCTCATTCAAATTTCGCTAGCTAAAGATTATTAGTAAACCTCCAATAAATTAGCCCAAAATATCTGTGATGACTGCTTTCTTCCCAGGAACTATTTATTTGCCACTTTGGCATAAATGTAAGCTAGATAAACAAAGTATTATAAATAATTTGGGTAAAGTTACATGTAATGCAAGGCCTGTTGTAGGTAGAAAAATCCCTTCCCTTACCACAAAGATGTATCTGTCCTAATTCCTAGAACCTATGAATATGTTACATAGGAAGACAGTCTTCGCTAATGTGATGAAATGTAAGGTCCTGAAGTTGAAGAGATCGGTCTGATGGGCCCAATCCTATCATATACGCCATTAAAAGTGAAGAAATTTTCCTGGCTGTTGTTAGAGAAAACTGGTGTTAAACCAGAATGATCAAAGAGGTGCAGTACTGCTGTCAGTGAACCTGGAGGTCACTAGCCAAGGAATGGAGTGACCACTAGAAGCTGGAAAAGGCAAGAAAATAGGTTCTGCTCTAGACCCTCCAAAAAAAATTGCAGCTCTCCTGGGCCCCTTGACTTCAGTCCATGAGACTCATGTGAGGCTCCTAACACAGAGAAGTGTAAGGTAACTCACTTATGTTGTTTTAAACCTCTAGGTGTGTGGTAATATGCTATAGCAGCAATACAAAAACTAACACAAGACCAGAACAAACTATATATATATATATATATATATATTTACATATCTGGTTTTGAAAATTGTGCAGGCAAAATGACAAAAAGAATTTTTTTCTCTTATTCTCCTCAATCTTTGGTTTTCCAGGAGAGTAATACAGGAAAGAAATTAGACCACTGGAAGAAATATGAACATTTTTATAAACATAAAACTTGAAGACAAAGAAACATATATGTTTTAGATGTAGAGACCCACAAGGAAAGGGGATCTCATAACAAATTCACTCTCTTTCCAACATTCCATAGCCCTCAGAATCCGAGCAGTATTCTTCATATGATACTAACGAATGTTCCCAATAACGTCATTCACACACACTTAGTGAATCATAAGCATTTCCTAATGAGATCTTTTCTATAATAGTGAAAACCAGGTTAATTTGCATTTGAGGATGATTCGGAGAAAGAGCAAAACAAAAACAACTGGTTTATTTATAGAAAAACATTGACCTTAATGAAACTTCATAGGTTTGTTTGTTGCTTCACAATTGAGAACATCATACCATAGTTTTCTTTTTCATTGATACCATTTGAAAAATATTTCCTGAAGACAGTACTACTATTCCTCCTGAAATACAACTTTTCTAACCTTGTGCTAACGTCAAAAGCTCCTGTGGTTCTCTAGCATGTGGGCAGTTTTGAAGCATAATTTAATTGCACTCCAATTTACCTAATCCAGTTGCACTCCAGGTTTTCTACCACCAGTCCCATTGTACTCTAAAATGCCACCTTCCCCAAGAGCAAAGCATAAGAATCCTTGAAATCTGGCATTTTAATTTTGCTCTTGAGATTATTATATATTTTCCAGCAAAGGGACTGGCTATATGCTTTCTGGCTATACCTAAATACTCTATCTATGAACTGTATGATTCACTGTAAATGAGTGTGAGACAAATTCTGAATAAATAAGATTATTGTTATACTCTGTGATATTAAAGTTTTGTACTCTTTTAAATATTCTGATATTAAATGAGAATTATATAAATACATGTACTATCAACTTAATGATCACTGCCATTTCCAGAGAGTGTTTAATGTTTTGAATCTGAGTCTCTCGGATTTTGTAGCTTACAGTATTGATTTGGCTGAAAAGTCTGTTTAGTTCTTTTTCTGTATGATGGCTCTAGTAGCACTTAGTTGTCTTTAACTTCACTCGAATCAGTTTTGTAAGATTGTGCTGTGACAGCTGTCATATCAGTGTGCATTAGAAACAACTTATCAAAATTGGTGAATTTTTGTGTAACCATTTTAATATTGAAGATGGAAGAAGATACGCAACATTTTTGGCATGTTATGCTTTATTATTTCAAGAAAGATAACACAGTTGAAATGCAAAGAATTGTACAGTATATGGAGAAGGTGCTGTGATGGATCGAACATGTCAAAAGTGGTTTGCCAAATTTCTTGATACTATTGCCTTTTTGGCCAAATAATTCTTTGCTGTGGGGCTGTCTTATTCATTGGAAGATGTTTAGCAGCACCCCTGGCCTCTACCCACTAGAAGCCAATAACAGGAGATAGCTGACATGCTCAAAATGACCAAATCAATAACGTTATTGGTGAAAATAAAAAACTTGTCTTTTATTTTATGGGGGGAAAAATATGGAATCATTGGCCAACCCTGACTATTACATAATCAGCTACAGTTAAAAATAAGAAAGTCATTGCTAGACTTTTTTTTTTTTAATTTACTATTTTGAGAAGTGATGCCTGGAATCCTGACAGTGAGAATAGATTAACAGAGAAATAACTTTTAAAATAGACTCAATATGGTCAAGTGATCTTTGATTCTTTATGATAGAAGCGATCTTTATGCCCTTCACTTCCCAAGGGCAGTACGCAGTATGCCTTGTTACCGATTGCCCCAGCCTTAGTCCCTTGACCTTCCATCTGTGTTATATCTTTACCCAAAGACTGACTATACGCTAGGATTTGTCATACTCTTAATACCCAACCAGGTATTAAGATCATAGACCAAGAGCTTTCTAACTCTGACTAGTATGCACTTTTCCTGCTCAGTGAATTTATCTTTCCCTACCTTTACTTCGGCCCCTACCTGAATCCATGGCTCATCATTGCAACCACCCTCAGACTCTGGCCTTAGTGTCTGCCCTCAGGGGTCCAACTGCATTAATCTCGCTGTCTACCAAGTAACTTTCTTATGAAACTGGAAAGGTGAGAATTAATATTAATGAGTGGTCTCCAGTGTCATATCTACACTGTTTCTCAGCAAGCCTTTTATGTCCTCTTAGTCACCTCCTTTCTTCCCTGTCCAGTAACATTACAATTTGTCATCTCTTCAAAACTAATTATATAGTCACCATATGTCATTTTCCTCACATCCCATCAATTCACCTACTTCTTTCCAAATAACATAAAAATCACTGACTGAATGTAATCAACTGCCCACCAGATCTGCAGCAAATGTCTCCATCTACTTCCACTGTTCCAACTTTCCTTATTTTTTTCAGAATAATGTTTCTCAAGGACTTTACTCATCATTTTTTTCTTTTTAAAGTTATATCTCTAACTTCTCTTTCTTTTTAAGCTCTTTTACTGAATTCCTAAATATGCTTGCATTTCTTCCATATTATTAGTCAATAATATACAAGTAAGCCAAGTCTTTCCTCAACTCCACATTTCATATGCAGATCTGTTGCATTTAGTATCATTTAAGCTGCAAATTATAGTAACCCTGACATAAAATTGACTAAACAATAAGAAAAGTTTAGCTTACATAAGAAAATTTCTAGGCAATCAGGATTTCATTCCATTCTGGGATTTGTTCAGTTCTGCTTTTTTTATATGTTGGTTTTGTTCTTCATGATCAAAAGATGGTAGCCATCCATAAGTAAGGCAACATACTGTAGAGCTTGTTGATATGCAAAGAGAGAAGAGGAATGTCTCCTGCAACTAAGAAATAAAAATCATTCCCTGACGGGATCATCTGTCTTATGCCTGGATAAGTGAACCAATTACTCAGTGTCAAAAGGAATGTGTTTGCCATGATTGACTTAGTCTAGTCAGGTTCCTTGCTTGGAGCTCAAAGTAATGTTAACATCTTTTGGATCCTAAAAACTAAGGAAGCTTTATGTGCGGTTTTTTTTCCCCCTATCAAGGAAAGGATGGTAGTGGATAAGCCACTAATCATGTCTATTACACAAAGAAACAAAGAATACAGTGGATCCAAATACATAAAAATGATTGCACAGAAAGGTGCAGACCTAGGATCCTATAATATTTAAATTAAATTCTTAATTTAATGTTGGAAGCAGTATTCTAGAAATGATGGCTCTATTTCTTATCCTCACCCCGTCTCAGGAGCTCTGCCTGCAGTGACTGTGGGTCCCTGATCTTGGGAGTTAATGCTGAGCCTCCTGCCCTGAGAGCAACATCTAGATCTGGACTTGCTTTGGCTGTTTTTTAGCCAGCACGGGGGCCTTTCCCCACTCAGACCCCACCTAACACAAACTTTGATGAGAGGTTCTTTTATATTTGTCACATGATCTCCCTACAAAATCCAATTTATCCTACCCTTAGGGATATCCTTTCAACTCTTTCTGGTCTTTCTAATTCCAAACCCTGACTTTTATAACACATATATTCTTCTTTGGTATTTAGTGTGCCCTCTCAAGCAATTATACCTTTTTTTTTTTACTATCCTTGATTATTTTCTAGACCTAATATTTATTCAACCATGTGAAGTCAGATGGCAGGTTCAAAAAAGACCTTCCCAAATCTGCTCCTTTGCCAAAGCTGACCCAAACTATTTTCTTGTTCTTTGGAAAATCCTAGATGTCTTGGGAAATTCCTATTGACTTTGGACTTCAGAACTGGAAGAAGTCATTTACTTCTTTATATGTTTGCAAAGTAGAATAATTTATTACTTCATTTCTTTTCTGACTTATATTCTCAAGGTTGAGGACTCTATTTAGTTTCCCTAAAGATGAACATATTCTTTTTCTCTCAGAGAAAATGTCTTATAAATACCTAACCATTTATAGTTTGGCAGTTATGGAGCCTAAAACATAACAATTACACACATGAAAATAAAGGATGGTTTCTTTTTAACCAGTGCCTCCTAGTACACATTACTAAACGTAATACCTCATGTACAACAAGATACTTATTGTAATCCACACAAAGGTAGGCCTTTTGGCTCTCACCAGAAGAGCCATCTCAGGACATTGTCATGCTAAACAGCCCCTCAAAATAATGTAGACTTCTACAGAATTGCTTCTTGAGGAAGTGGCAACAAGAGTGAAATCCTATATACTGCATAACACTAGGCAAAACCTAAAGACCCCTTTTGGGTACAACTTCCCCTTCATTCTGTTATTCCTGAAGCCCTCTATCCTCAGAGTTCATATTTCTCATCTTTAATGACTACCTTTTTCTTATGGGAAGCAATTTGTTTAAGACTTATTTAAGACTTCTCTCTCCTGGGGCAAGACAAGAACTAGTGAGGACTTACATATTTTGTCCTTGTCACTCATTGAGAAATAAGGTGTTTCTGATAAATGGAATCAATGCTTATCATTAATTAAAAAAGAGTAGCAAATGCTTTGATGCTACAGAGCCTTCAGCTCTCTTCTTCCCATTTCTGTAATCCAGAGCTTTCGCTCTCCTAGCTCCTTCCTGTCTGTGCTTTCTTCCCATGGGAGAAACCACTGCGTACCTTTATACCTTATAAATGACTAAAGCATCCCAACATGACTTCTGTGCACAGAATTATTTGAATCCAATCAGAAGCAATATTTGATATTTAGAGGAATAATTCTTTAATTTTGGAATTTCAGGCATCAGCCTTGTAAGTGGGGAGGGTTTCTCAGAGCTAAAAAAACTTCCCAGAAGTTCTGAAATCATATCATGTGTTTAGTTTTCTATTTGCAGTTTGCTCATGAAGAAAATTATTCTTGAATTTATTTATTAAAGAGTTTTTCCTCCTGTAATTTTTTCTTGTAGTATTAAGGTCAAAATATACTGAAGAATAATGGAATTTAGTAAAAATTTAGATTATAGTCTAAAATGTCCAAAACCTTTTTGGTAAATAATTCCATAGTGAATTTTATAACTAGAGAAAAAGAAAGCTAACATAGGAATATTTTCTACAACAATAACTACCTCCTCTGTATTTCACCCCTTCAGAGGCTAATAAGACTGTCAAATTGATGGAAAGCTTCCTGCTTTACTAAATTATAGCACCTTGATTTACATTAGTGTGCTATGTGCCAAAATGAAATACTATCTCATTTCAAAGTTTGTGTATTTATTTTCTTACTTGTACTTGATTTTCCTAGTATTCTAAGCTATAATAGTCCTTTGTAGGTCCTTGGTTTTTAATGAAGGAAGGAAGGAAGGAAGGAAGGGAGGAAGGAAGGGAGGAAGGAAGGGAGGAAGGGAGGAGACCTAGAGAGGGAAGATGGGAGGCATGAAGAAGGGAAGAGAAGACAGAGGGAAGAAAGTAGAGAGAGAAATCAAAGAAATGAAGAAGAAACTGTGAATATTAGTGTTTTCCCTCTCATCTTCTAAACTTGCCTTAATTTGATTTGAGTTATCCCTCTTTTATTTTTGCTTTGTTTGTGATGTCGTAGTGGTTATCTTGACAAAAACATTAATGCTTATTTTACCTCCCATATAATCTCATTTCTTTGAGAGGGTCTGTTGTGTACTGTGATTTAATTTTAATAAGTAAAAGTATCTGAGTAATAAATAAAATTTACTGGGGATGGCAAAAGTAGAGAAGTGGAGAGACCCTACTCAAAAGAGAAGCTCTCATCTAAGAACATAGAGAAATGTCCTCAAAGGAAACTGAGCATCTTATACAGTGAAGTACGGTACTAATAGCAGAGCGCCTAAGAGAAATTGTATAGATCCAAAGGTAAAAACTCCAATGTGATTCCATCACTGACTTTAAAAGAACTCTTTGTATTATGCTGATCTGTAATCCTTGTCAAAAAGAAATTGAAAAACTTTTCATCAATAAAAATATAATGAAGTTATGCAGAATTAAAGGTTGAAAATATGAGTATCTATACTGGTCATAACACAGAACTTTCGAAAGCATCACAACACTAAGAAGCAGGTAGAGTAGAGAGTCCATTTTACAGATGAGGAAGCCGAAGCTCCGGGTGTATTCAAGGATAAAAATAAGTTTGAGAGAATTGGCAGTGGGACATTGAAGCTAATATTCTGAATTTAGTGAAATTTTCACAACACCATACTAGTTTTATATTTTTCCTAGTGGATGCTTTTTTAGTAAGAATTAAATTATTTTATGATCATGATTTTTTTTTATAAAGGAACTTTTCATTTTCTCATTTAACCCTGCAGTGTCTCTGCCAGGACAGACTGAGTGCTGAGCACGCAGGAGCTCCGGGATGGAATATACTATGGGATCCCTGATCCCAGAGAGATTCCAATTCAACATAAAGAGAAAGGAAGCAAATATCCTAAAGTTATTACACTTCCCTCTTACTGGAAGCGTGGGCTGGTATTTTTTTTTGACAATTCTTTAATATTTATTATGTAAGAGCTCATTTCCCTACTTCTGTGCTCCCCCAAAATTCTGTGTGTAATGCTATTCATGGTGTGTACATGTATTGTAATTATTTGTAAATATATTTCACAATTATTTTTTTAAAGATTTTATTTTTATTTATTTTTAGAGAGAGGGGAAGGGAGGGAGAAAGAGAGGGAGAGAAACAGCAATGTATGGTTGCCTCTCACATGGCCCTCATGGGGACCTGGCCCGCAACCCAGGCATATGCCCCGAATGGGAATCGAACCGGGACCTCTTGGTTCCCAGCCTGCACTCAATCCACTGAGCTACACCAGCCAGGGTTATTTTTAATTATATCTTTGTCCCGTTGAGTATAAATATTCTACTCATCCTAATTTTACAAGGCCAACCCCAGTGCTTGGTATACAGTAAGTGCTCAGTAGACGCATGGGTTTATTATGTATTTATTATTAGGAAGGTATGCATACCTTGTATAAAATTCAAGCCATACAGAAGGGGATAATGTAAAAGTATAATGTAAAATGCTAAAATATAATGTCAAAAGGGCTAAAATACATATAAGTAGGTACAGAAACAGATGAGGATTACTTACAAGAGAAATTGATCATCCTTTTTCGGTGGGAGATACAACTTTTCCATCTCTTCCACCACTTCTACTGCCCTCTACTAACCGCTCTCTGCGTTTTGAGTCGGAACCTCCTAGACATTTTTTACACGTATAAATGTAATGTGATTTTTAATAAGTTAAATACACAAGATATTTCAAGAATACGAAAATGACCCTTTAAAATATAGAAACTTTATATGTGATTAATAACAATATTATTTACATTAAACTATTTTCTTGCCTCTTGTAAAAAGGAAACAACTGGATTTGATGATGACCTTGAAACTCTGAGGTTGTATAGACTATGAATAGTATGTTACATGTCACACCAGAAACATTAATTTCAGATTCACATTTTAATTTCTCAGGACAAGAGGCGGGATATTTGCTTTTCTCATCAATCGTTATTATATTTTTATTTGCATTGTAATGTTATTGGTCAAACTCTTAGTCTAATAAAGGCTGATTTGTTTCTATTTGTTAGGTTCTAAACCAGCAATTTAAAAGGTATTTCTACTTTGCAGTTCTCATTTAGTAACAGAAATTATTTCTAATCCCTTGGGTAGATATCTGGATAGTACATATTTAGTGAATGAATATTAAGAACTTTGTATCATGTTTCCTAGTGTTCAAAAATATTTTTCTTTATAGGCATTAGTTTAAATATCTTTCCTAGTTTCCTTTACTTTTGTTTTAATGATTCATGACTATCAATTGTCTTGGTTGCTGATGTATATTTGTACTTTTGTGCTGACTTACAGATGGAGCAAATGTATGCTCTTTAGACTCCACACTACCTATGATACAGCTTCTCAGTATTTTGTAGTTCAGCTACTGCCCTTGGCATAAAGGCTGTGTGTGTGTGGAAATTATAAAATGTTTCCGTGCGAATTAAAATAAATAAATAGTTATTTGCATCCTCTCCCCTCCCCTCCTTTAAATAACTGTAATTGAACAACAATAAAGTAATTATTAAGGAAAAAAATAAATAAAAATAAAATAAAATAAATAAATAGTAAATTATAAAAAATAAACAATTTATGCTTAAACTAAGCAGATATTTAGCTAGCCATATAGAAACTGATTAACAAAATCATAATTTTCTGTTTTCTAAAAGAAGTTATAGTTAGTTGATATTTTTTATTTTGGAATATAAATAAGTAAATTATATAACATATTACTATGTAATTGAATTATACTTGGTATGGAACAAACATTATGTAACCTCAGATAGAGGAAAATTTACTAGGCAAAGAGTATATCAAAAATAAAATATTGCAGAAAAGCTGTAGGAATCATAACAGACTAACAGCTTAATATGTGTCCAATAACATGGTTCAACATAGAGTATTGGAAGATAGCAACACAGTAAATTATATCCTTAAAATTGACTTGATTTAGGTCTTAATTATCTCAGTGTGCATTAATCGAATGGTGTATAAAAACTTGGAATAACAAATTTAAATTGAGAGAGGGATTTGAGATTTGAAATGGTTAAATAGTTAAAGTAATTCTGGCTAATTTCATGTGGGAAGGGCTAAAATATATGTAAACTAGTATGAAACAGATAAGGCATATTCATAAGTAAAGTTGATTACTATCTTTTTTGGGTGAAACATCGAAGGAAAGTTCTATAACCAATGTTAAATGTGATGTTTGTTCTAGGTAAACTGAGTATTACTAGATAAATTAGAGAAGTAAAAAAATCTATTAGAAGTTTCCACACTCTTTCTAGGATAAAGATGATGATGCGGTGAGTGATAATATTGACACTTCTTGTTTGCTATTGGGAATATGAAATAGAAATGAACCAAGAGCTATTACTTCCTGAATTTTCATCTCATTCTAGGTCATTCTAGTGTATTACTTTCTTTTAGGCCTTGAGTGGAAGAGTGTGTGAGGAGCTGAATGACGTGTGACACACGTGTAACACAGGGCTCTGGGCGAACACGATGAGGCGACCCTGGAGAGAGGAGGCTGCCCCTGTCGGACAGCCTCCCGCCTTGCAAGTCGCGTGCCCGTTATTCTGTGCGCAGCGGGCAAGCACTGAGGGTGAAGAACCGCCAAATTACATTATAGGATAACACTGTGATCACATGGGATTTTCCATCACGTTCCAAAGCAAAATACAGGTTTGTTTCATGTTTATATTGGAAAACATCTTACAGTTTTAGCATAACCTCAGGCTAGTGAGGCGGTGAAGAAATACGTACTCACTGTTTTTAGCAGCCCAAGTTGATGCAGGCATTTTAGGGCTGTGATGCTATGTTATGAAATGAAGTTTAATAGCCACCTACCCTTTGACTCAGGAACACACAGCAGCTGGAATTTACACTGGAGATTCTCCTCACATAAGTTCACTGAGCCCCGCCTGGTGTGGCTCAGGTGGTATGAGTAGTGCCCTGTCACCGGAAAGGTCACTGGTTCAATTTCTGGCCAGGGCACATGCCTGGGTTGCAGGTTCAGTCCCTGTCGGGGCATGCACCATAAGCCACCAATCGATGTGTCTCTCACATCAATGTTTCTCTCCCTCTCTCTTTCCCTCCCTTCCCCTCTCTCTAAAATCGATGAGCACATCCTCAGGTGAGGCTAAAAAAAATTCAATGATATGTATAAGTTTGAGGCTATCCATATATCCTCGAAGATCATGCCACTACTTGAGAAAGGCAGACCTGTGATACGAACAAATAAGGAGAAAGAATCGTAACAGCTAGTGTTGTTGATAGTTAGGAAAATCAGCATGCTTATGCACTGATGCATTTAATCATCATTATATTCCTGCAGGGTAATGTGATGTTTCAGAGAGGCTTAAGATAGACTTAGAAATTAAACTTTTAGTTACCTACCCTAATGAATGTATTAGATTTATATTCAAACATTTAAGTACAAATGTACCATTATAATATCATTTATAATACTTAGACTCTAAAAACCAAAATAAGACAGTTAAATGAATTATGATAGATTACACAGTTGGATTTTATGTAGTCATTAATAATAAATATTCATAGAAATGAAAAAAAGTGATAATACTTTGTAAAATGGGGAAAATGTTACAGAATCATGCCTATACAAATCCTATATAAAATTCATATATACATACATGGTAAAACATATATATAGTATACAGATATGGAAATATATATTGAAAAATATATTTATAGATATAATCAACACCTGTACCAAGTTCTTGATAGTAGTAAACACATGATGATGGAATTTTAGGTGGTGTTTGTTTTCGTGGTGGTGTTTCTCTCTACTTCTTCATTTTTCTACAACAATTGTTTGTTATTTATTGAATTAAAAACACAAAATAATGTTTTGTGTCAATTCTAGATGTCGTCACCAATGTCCATAAAGCCTTTGTCCTGTCAGGGCTCTCATAAAGTCTTCACCTGGGGGATTTACCTGGTACGTCGTATTCCGCAGGAGGGCCTCCGCAGAGACTGGGTCGCTGGGGCCCTTGGTGCCGTCATTTCCATGCATTTGACTTAATCCCTTTGCTTAGAAACTGCTTCACACATTACCAAGGATGTATTTGATTATCCATAAATGCTGAAAGAATTAGAAAAACTTCTAAACCAATTTTTCAGCTTGCATACCTGGTTTGTGTCCTTGCTTTGTAGGTGTGACAGACTGACCGTTTACGTGTGCGGCTTCTTTAGGACGGGACGTTGCATGTGACTCTGGCGTGTGGCAGAGCGCTGCCCAGGGTGACGTCCCTGTCAAACCTTACTTTGCTTTAATATTTAAAAAAAAAACTTGTATGCAACATTAAAATTTATCAAAAGTTTTAACAATAATTTGAAGTGTGACAGACTTACATCTACCAGTCCCATAGGCCATCAAACTCTTTTGCTGCTTAACTGATACTCGGTTTGTTCTGGGTTTTCATGTATAACCTGTATCTGTACACTTCCTAAAGGACGTACAAAAAAGTTGTCTTTGTATTACAAAATTACAAATCCTTGGTCACCATGCCAGGTATCAATATTATTGATTTTGTAGATGAATACTAACATAATAGCTCTCAAATCATTTCTCAATTTCCATAGGTAGAATCTTTCCATTTACATTCATTCTAAGTAATATAATTTCTTCTATCTCTTCTTTTAGTATCATGTTTGTTTAATAAAGATAGATGAAAAACAGAGGTCTGAATGTGTGTTGTGTTATGTCACTGAAAGAAAAATATTGGTGTACTTAATGATAAGCAATTGAATGCTAATACTTTGGAAGGACCATTTTAATCATTATGCTTGTAGTGAAGCACTTAAAAATGCATGTAATGGAATTTAAAAATAGATAAAAAATTACTTCAAGAAATGCACTCACTCATTTGATTACTCTGTAGTTGGAAATAAAACCATTCTTTCTGTAGGCTATGGTATTTCATTTTAGGTTAATCGCTGAATAAGATGAATTCAGGTTTTGATATTTAGTGTGAGTCTTAATGCTTTATCAAGCATTTTGATAAATTTGACTTCAGTGCTTTATATGATTTCTCATTGAGATTTTCCCATGGTCACATTCATCAATAAGAGTAACTAAGCAGTAGCTATGCTTGTTTAATAAGTAAACCACAATGCTAAGAACTGTCATTGTGCCCTAGCTGGTGTGGCTCAGTGGATTGAGTGGTGGCCTGGGAATCAAAGGGTCGCCTGTTCAATTCCTAGTCAGGGGACATGCCTGGGTTGCTGGCCAGGGCCCCAATGGGGGGCAACTGCCCATTGATGTTTCTCTCCCTTTCTTTCTCCCTCCTTTCTCCTCTCTAGAATAAATAAATGAAATCTTAAAAAAAAAGAACTATCATTGTTTCTATGTTAAGGTGTCTCTGAGACATTGTTTAACATCTTTCCTGATAAATACTCATGAGATACTATTGTTATTTTGTTTGAAACACTGTTCGCAGAACTTCAATTTGTTGGTCATTCTATCTTTTGTTTCACTTGCATCTTAAAAAAGGCATCCTGTTTTAGTAAACTGCATTCAATGTTTGACAGTTCTGCTGGGTGATAGCCTTGTTTCTTCACAGAGTGCACTGATTCCTGTTGTTTCTGAAGGACTTCCCCTGGTCTTCCCTACTTGTATTACACCCGTAGGCTCTACGGTGCTTGAAATTCCACTGGGTTCATTTTTCTGCAGAACTGAACCTATCATGTCTGCCTACCACTTTCAACCCCCAAATACACTAATCCATTTTCCTTTAAAGTTAAAAATAACGCAAATCCTTTAAGTCCCCAGTTTTTGAAAATGACATTATAACTATCCAATCTATTTTGCATCAAAACCTTGCTCTTATCTTTGCCCTTTACTTTTCTAGATCTTTCTTAACCACTCATATTAAAATCTCCCCTCCGCAAAGGACCTTTAGCGTGCCTTGCCCCTGTGTCCCACCCACTCGCTGCTGCGTCTCAGTGTCATTTAATTTGATTCCTGCCGTTGCACTTCTCATCCGGGGACACCATTCACTCCCTTGTTCTTTTTCAGCACAGTTCTCTCTTCTTATGGCCAAAATGGTGTCAAAAATTATGTATTTAATTATTTCCATTTAATTCTTAAACACCATTGATGACTTATTACCACCTATCAAACAAGACACCTTCTTTTCTTTTGGTATTCAAGACTCGAATATAATTCCCCAAACTATCTTTTGAGCTCTATAATTCACTTCTATTATTTTTCAATTTGCCAGTCTCAGTTCTCAGTATTTTATCTTGGGTTCAACCCCAGTGGACCACTTACCATTCTCGGAACACTTCCTTTCCAGAGCCCTATTGTCACCAGCTTAACTGCCCTCCACAGCTCCCATCATTTTAATCAACAGTATGTATTTTTGGCTTTAATTTTAATCCTATTTTTCCATGAGGGTTTTGTGGGTTATTTCTGAAATGTTTGTTAATTTGTGTCTCTTTGATACTTGTATGTTTACTAATTGATTCAAAAATTCATGTTCTTTAGTACATAGTATTTGTCTAACTGTTTTGTGTTACAGGTGAAAAACACCTCACTGCAGGCCATGTGCACAGAACTAGGCCTGTGTGTCTGTGTGCCCGTGCACCCATAAGCACGTGTGTATTTGCGTGTGTTCGCTGAGGTGGAAGAAGGAGGGTTCCCTACCTTAGAAAAGGTGACCTTTGTCTGTGTCACGTTCTGTCATGGTTCAGCACTGGCTACCCCACATCATTTCAAGCTGCGCACTAAGCTATCTTAAATAACTTTCTTCTGACAATTCCGACCTTTATTGTCTCACTGTAACACATCATCCAGCAGCTGCCTGACTATTCTGCTTTCATCTATTTGCTACTCTTCTAATTTAGAAATACTATTTTAGATGAAAAAAGCGTATAAGTATC
Organism: Micronycteris hirsuta; assembly: GCA_004026765.1. Classification (NCBI taxonomy): domain Eukaryota; kingdom Metazoa; phylum Chordata; class Mammalia; order Chiroptera; family Phyllostomidae; genus Micronycteris; species Micronycteris hirsuta. Next base: position 37,964 of record PVJI01015520.1, read on the forward strand.
CACTGAGAAATCCCTGGTGGTTTAATTATCACTGAGTTTTTTAGAAGCAATTTAAAATGTTCTACCATTGTGGTTAATTTAGCAATAAGTTTTCACTAGTGTGGACATGGCAATAAGTGTTAAAATATTAAACAAGCCTCCTTGGGCTTACCGTGGTTTGGATTGTCAAGTTCCTTTCACAGCAAAGCTGCTATAGGAGCCCTCATAGTCAAGGCTTCTTTACAAATCCAAGCCTTTATTGAGTGTGTGTGTGTGTGTTTGTTTAAGCTCAGGATGGAAACATAAAAGTCTCTTTGGGGAAAACCAAAGTTTGAAAACAACTTAAATCCTTTCTCTATACCCTTCATTTTTGAATCATGAGGCACGCTCAGTGAAAGTGCTAAGCAAATACTATCAGTGATCTTTAGTACAACTCCCGTTTGTTTAGACAAAGAAAGCAGATTTGTGGAATAAACTGCCTGGTACATTGAGTTCAGCTGCTGAGTAGATAATCATAATTTCTATGGAAGACTATTTGACAACAGCTTAAGGGATACACAGAGTAAGAGCATTAAACCATATAAAAAGATTAGGCGGGTGTTCTCTCAGTAATGGGGCGAGTTTGCATAAATCTGGAACTTGAATGGGAAAAAAAATGTGTGCATTTTAATCCTAAACATGAAAACCATGTCCATTCTTTAGTATGCATTCAATATTTTAAATACTACATGTTTTTGTAATATCCATATAGATGTTATAAACTCTATTATTTTGAAATATAAGTCAAGCATGGTAACACAGGTCCTTATCACTTAATGGAAGGGATTAGGCAAACATTTGTTTGATGGAAAAGAAGTCCTGTGAGATGTTTAATGACCAATAAATGTTTGTGAATGAATGTTTTAAAAATATTGTGCATGTTATGTCATTCTATATTGAAGTCGGGTCACTCATCAACATAATGAAGACTGTGAGCATTTTGCAACACATTGGAAGCCAACTTTCCTCAAAATTATTTCAGTACAAGGTACTTTCCTAAGCCACACACATTTTTTTTCCCTCAAACCACCTTATTAGTATTCATCAAGACAGATGCTCTGGTGTATTGTTTTAAAATGTTATCCGTTTAAAAATCGAAGTAAGAATTTCTTGCAATAGCTCAGAGTCTTTAGCACATAAAGTGAAACTGTGGGCATCTCGCAGCTGGTGTTGGGCGGAAGCTACACGCACGTTTCATGGCACCGGCTGTGGTACGTTACATTTGACCTCACAGAATTTTCCTTTGATCATCTATAAAAGAGCAGCAACTGAAACTCCCCCTGTGTTGTGGTGAGGATTGTATACAGAGATTTACTTTATCAGCCTTAAATTGCTACAAAAATCCCCATGCTTTCCAGCTTAATTTTGTCTCAGGCTATTGGGCAACCTCAATTTTTCAAGTCAGCTAGGATTCACTTCCTACTGCAATGACTATTTTAAACATGTTCTACTCCCCTCCCCATCTCTGAGGACACTCCTCCAGCTGTGTTGCTCATTAAATGAGTTTGCTTCTTACTCCTCAGTGAAAATGTAAATCTTAGGAGATGTGCTCAGTGTCCTGCTGCATATCTATAAATTTACCTGCTTTTGCCGGTGCTTTCCTTCCTATTAAAATAGTGGTGTGCTTCCCTCACTCACAAGATGTCTGACTCCCACCTTCTTCAACATTCTCAGAGCGCTGAGCAAATTTTCCTTTATCTCAAATTCTTGCTGAGTTTGTCTCCTTTAGATTTTTCTCATTAATATTTTAAAACAGGCTTTGTTCCTATCAAAAAAAGAATAACAGCACCCAAAACATACAAAACAAAATAAAACAACAGCAAAACATGCAAACCTTCGTTTTATACATACCCTTCAACTGTACTCATTATTTTTCTTCCCCTCTGGAGTCAATTTTTTTTTAAAGAATTGTCTATACTGGGTCCCTTTGAGTCACTCTGAATAAATAAGCCATCAGTCTGGCTCCCACACACTCTCAAATTTACCTTAAAATAACTAGCAACTAGTTGTGTCTAACTACTTTAGTACTCTTTACAAAATACGTCAAGAGAAATGATTTCAAATGTCTAAGTTTCCGTGATTTACATAAGAGTTATAGTTTATCTGCACATACTATCACTGTCTTATTGATAATTCAAGAAGGAATCCTTTAAAACGTGTTAAATAGATAAAAAAAGATTTTGTATCCAAGATCAGAAAGAGATACAATAATGTTCGTGTTCTTTTTAAAAAATGCTAGTTTCTTCTCCCTCTGCTCCCATTTGAATATCTCAGAAATAAGAAAGCATCACAACTTAACACCTTCAAGTAGCTCTTCTATACCTCCATTATTTATTGATGGGCCATAAATAAATTAGGCATTGCTCAGTAGTTATGAATATGCATCACTTCTCAAATGGCTTAGGTTGATTTCTTCTTTAAATAACTAATACCTTTGAATTTAACTAAGTCTTTTGCTTATAAACATCATTCATTAAATTCTTTTTTTTCCTTTTTAATATTTTTATTAATTTTTTTGTTTAATTACAGTTATTTGCAGCCTCTCACCTCCCCCCTCCCTTCCCCTCCCGTCCTACCCCCAGCCTCCCTCCTCCCCCTTAGTTCTGTCCATGTGTCCTCTACAGTGATTCCTGAAAACTCTTCTCCCCATTGTCCCCTCCCCCCTCTCCCCTGTCTATTGTTAGACTTTTCTTAATTTCAGTGTCTCTGGTTATGTTTTGCTTCCTTTCTGCTTTTGTTGGTTATGATCCGGTTAAAGGTGAGATCATATGGTATTTGTCCCTCACTGCCTGGCTTACTTCACTTAGCATAATGCTCTCCAGTTCCATCCATGCTGTTGCAAAAGGTATAAGCTCCTTCTTCCTCTCTGCTGCATAGAATTCCATTGTGTAAATGTACCATAGTTTCTTGATCCATTCATTTG
>PVJI01015521.1:0-40919 GCA_004026765.1 Micronycteris hirsuta
GAAGTGATGTCCAATATAGAACAGAGAGAGGGATTCTTTGGTATTGACTTGTCTAAACCTCCTTGCTGCCTAGTATTTCTGGTCTTAGAGAGGCATTTATTGTTTTTATCCTTGTCATTTTCTTCAGTATCATAGCTTGTTGTTGCATACAATGTACCTCCTTCTGTAGGTCTGCAGTTAGGTGTATTCCTAAACCTACTCGCCGCCCCCCCACCCCGCCACTGCACAGTCCAATGCTAAGTTCTGATCTCAAAGAAATGAGATAGTTTAATACTAATGGTGGGGAATGATAGGGGACTCAAGAGTTGGAAAATTTCAGTTTGAGGTAAAAATTTATAAGCCTAGAAAGAAATGTTAAAGCTTTTGTTTCCGAAACTACAGATAAGGCCCATCCTGGCTCCTGGGAAATAGCCGACCCCTTGGGCCACTGCTAAAGATTACGCCTGGGGATAAATTGGAGGCATCCTGGCCTTTGTGTTCCAGGGAGAGAGAGACTACTACTCACCCCTGGGAACAGCTAACTGCCCAGGACAGGAATGTTGCAGCATCGCTCACCTAATCCCCTGAACTTCAAAGCCCTTACCGCACCTTGTTTGTTCCTGGTATAAAAACGTTGGCCTGGAAAGAAAAGGCAAGATGGTCTGTTAGGGTATGAACCCACCATCTTCTCAGATCACCGGCCATCTGAATAAAGCACCCATAAAGATTCAATTGCTGTCATTGCTTATTGAGTTTGGTAGTGACAGGCAGCCCGAACGCAGGTCTCTTTTCCAGATGCATTGAAAACCAGACATTTTCCTTCTTTAAACCAGCAGCAGAGGCTCCAGGCACCGGCAGAGGCCTGAAATAACAGCGACTGTTTCATCAACCACGGGGACATCCTAGTCAACCCAGCCAGCGCTCTGGCTACGAAACACGGGAGGAATGCCTCTTCCTATTTCAAATTACGGCTACAGATTTTAAAATCATTTCATGGTGTGTGGACAGTCAAGTTATGCTGTAGCTGTATTACTGTAAAGACACGGGGTGCCTTAAACTAATTCTCCAAACAAAGCACATTAGGTTAGCTCCTGGATATGTTTTTTCCCTTTTGTTTTGCTCTGGCTCCTGATTCCTGCCTTAAATGGCGCTTCTTGCCCAGGCCCACAGCCTGGGTGGCCTTACCAGGCTATAATCAATGGAAGGTCAAGTGACTTTGCATTTAAGTAGGTAATACACCATCAAAAGGTAATTCCCCTCCAGAGAGTCTTCTTCCAAAAAAATTAAAAGATTTAATGATCTTGTAGTCAGATCGCTGCTTAATTCTCAAACACAGCAACTATTCTAACCGTTACTAAGCATGCCTACATTTTCCTTTTTCTTTGGTTCTGAATTTGTACTTGTTCTTTTATTAGTGGTTATATCTTTGGCTTAAAATTGTTTCAAGTTCTTTTGCTTTTGGGAAAGAGTGAATTTAATAAAGATTAATGTATAAGATATTTTAAATTGATTTTATATTATGGTATGATACACTTTATGTAAATTTTAAAAACATAAAATAGCACTGCTTATTGAAGTGTTCATATTAAAGGAAGATTAAAGATAGGGAATATATAAAAGAGTCACTTGAACCAAGCTGCTAAAATTCTTAACATCATGAAGTTTGAGGCATGAAAAAACAATTCTATTTTTGTTCTCACTAACCTAGGAACTTAAATTTTGAACTTTCCAGTCCTGTTCCAATGCCTGGTGCATCAGTACCTGGAGGTACATCAGACCTTCAGACAACCATCTGATTACCCTCTGAAGGACCGTGTATCCAGACCACCTAATATCCATTATCCAGACCACCGGATGTGACTAGAGAGTGGGTATTCATCTTTCAGACCACCTGGCATCCATCATCCAGATGCCTTTTAACTGATACCTGTCCTGGATCAATCCTCAGATTAGCAATGCAAGACTGATAATTCTCAAAAATGCACTTCTTACTATAAAAACTCTTAACTTTCTTCTTTGAAACACTTCTGGGTTTTTGCCTGGCTGTGTTCCAAGTTTGCAAACTTGAAGACCCTTAAATAAATCTTTAATATTTATTTCTAGCAAAGCCTCCAGACCTTTTTTTTTTTGGTTAAAGATTTTATTTATTTATTTATTTATTTTTAGAGAGAGGGGAAGGGAGGGAGGAAGAGAGGGAGAGAAATAGCAATGTATGGTTGCCTCTCACATGGCCCTCACTGGGGACCTGGCCTGCAACCCAGGAATGTGCCCTGACTGGGAATCGAACCGGGACCCTTTGGTTCCCAGCCTGCACTCAATCCACTGAGCTACACCAGCCAGGGTGCCTCTAGACCTTTTATGAGTTCATTAGACAGTATGAAGTAAAAGAACAAAGCACACATGGGGATGACATGCCAATTTAGGGGCGTATCATACGTAAAAAGAAGGGGACAAAGGGGGAAGAATGGGACTAGCTGGTGGCTGTGATTTAGCTTTAAAATTTGTAACACTTTGATATTGCACAAAAAGTGAGATTTGCAACCCTGGCTGGGTAACTCAGTTGGTTAGAATGTTGTCCCAACACACCTGGTCAGGGTACATACAAGAACCAACTAATGAATGCATCAATAAGTGGAACAAATCAATGTTTTTCTCTTTCTCTCTCCCACTATCTCCCTCATTTCATCTTTCTCTCTCTAAAATCAATATTTAAAAAAAAATTAGATTTGCAAGATCATAAGCAAATATGGTTAGTGGCTCCCTCCAAGAACTCAATCTGGGGTATTCCAGTGTGAAAGTAAAATTGAAGGACTTGGCTAATAACTTAAGGACTATCAGACCCCCCACACTAGGACATCTGAGTGGGCTGGTATGTGAGGAAATTGCAGGCCACATTGCAGGGGGCGGTCACAGAAGAAGAGAAACAGAGGGAGAACTCTTAAGTGAACTCTTTTCTCTCCCCAAATTAACCCAAGAAGGGCATCCTGATCACCACTTGGGGGAAGAAAACAGGAATCACAGCCCAGTGCTGGAGCCCAGGGATGGGTGACACCCATGGGAATGAGAGCCCAGCAGGTCGGAGGACAGATTGCAGCAGGTCCTGGTGACTACCCAAGAGAGGTGACAAGTCTCTAGTGACATGAGCTCAGAGAAATATAAGAAATATTCAGAATTTATCTGGAGAACCAACATAAGGTGAAGCACAATTACTTTACAGCATATAAAAGAAACATTCTTCAGGAGGAGAGTGGAAATTTGAAGCTAGAAAAAAGAGTTCTAAGGAAGAGGCAATTACCAGTTATCATTACAACAAGAAACTGGTAGATGGATTGAATATCAGAATGCATATAGCCCAAAAATTAGCTAGTAACCTGGAAAAGCATATAATGGAATTCTCCCAGAGGCATCAAGTATGAATAAAAAAGAGCAAAATAAGGGGGACTTCCGGCCAAGATGGAGATGTAGGTAGACACACTGTGCCTCTTTGCACAACCAAAAGAGGGAAAACAACAGTTTAAAAACAAAAAACAACCAGATATGACAGAAAATTGAACTGTATGGAAGTCTGACAACCAACGAGTTAAAGAAGAAACACTCATCCAGACCGGTAAGCAGGGCAGAGCCAGGTGGAGAGCAGACAGTGAGACAGTGGTTTGTGGAGCAGTGGGGAAAATGCTGCAGCTGCCCAGAGAGGCCCACAGCTGGCACACTTGGCGAAACCCGTGGCTGACCGACCCAGAACCAGCAGGGCCGAGACTGGGGAACTGGGTGGTCCCTCATTCATGTGCAGATAAACCAGGAGGAAAAGCTGGGGAGCGGAGTAGACCATGCAACACACCATAACAGGGAAATAAAGCCTCAAATCACCAACTGAAAACACCTGTGGGGGTTGAGGAAACGGCAGGAGGAACTCCTAGACTCAAGGGAGAATTCATTGGAGAGACTTACAGGGACTTGGAACTGTGCAGGCCTGTCCACTCATCCCGGAGCCAGCAAAGAAGGGCCCAACTTGCTTGTAGGTGTCCTGCAGTGAGGTGACTGGGAGCCGGCAGAGATCGGAGCAAGCACCATTGTGCTCTCTCAGGCCCTGCCCCAACAGGCAGCATCACAACACAGCAACATGGTTACCCTGCCCTGATGAATACCTAAGGCTCCACCCCTTAAAGTAACAGGCGCACCAAGAAAAAAAATGGCCCAAATGAAAGAGCCGATCAAAATGCCAGAAAAAATACAACTAAGCCATGAAGAGATAGCCAACCTATCAGATGCACAGTTCAAAACACTGGTAATCAGGATGTTCATAGGATTGGTTGAATTTGGTCGCAAATTAGATGAAAAAATGAAGAATACGCTAAGAGAAATAAGGGGAAATGTACAGGGAACCAACAGTGATGGGAAGGAAACTGGGATTCAAATCAATGGTGCAGACCAGAAGGAAGAAAAAAACATTTAACCAGAAAAGAATGAAGAAACAAGAATTCAAAAAACTGAGGAGAGGCTTAGGAACCTCTGGGACATCTTTAAACATCCCAACATCTGAGTCATAGGGGTGCCAGAAGGAGAAGAGGAAGACCACGGGATTGAAAACTTATTTGAACAAATAATGAAAGAGAACTTCCCCAATCTGGCAAAGGAAATAGACTTCTAGGAAGTCCAGGAAACTCAGAGAGTCCCAAAGAACTTGGATCCAAAGAGGAACACACAAAGACACCTCATAATGACAGTACCCAAGATTAAAAATAAGGAGAGAAACTTAGAAGCAGCAAGAGAAAAGGAGACAATCACCTACAAAGGAGTTCCCATAAGACTGTCAGCTAGTTTCTCAAAAGAGACCTTGCAGGCAAGAAGGGGCTGGAAAGAAGTATACCAAATCATGAAAGGCAAGGACCTACATCCAAGAATACTCCATCCAGCAAAACTTTCATTTAGAATGGAAGGGCAGATAAAGTGCTTCTCAGATAAGGTTCAAGGAGTTCACCATCACCCAGCCTTTATTATACGAAATGTTAAAGGGATTTATATAAGGCTTGGAGGGATATCAACAGGGGAGTAGGAGGGGGAGAGAGGAGGAGAAAGTACAGAGAATAGGTAGTATAAATGGTAGGTAGAAAACGAACAGGGGGAGGTTGAGAATCGTATGGGAAATGTGGGTGCCAGGGAACTTATGTGTATGACCCATGGACAGAAACCAAAGGGCAGGGAATGGGAGGGGTACGGGGTGGGGGAGAATAGAGGGGGGGAAATGGGACAACTGTAATAGCATAATCAATAAAATATATTTAAAAAATAAAAATAAATTAAAAAAGAGCAAAATAAAAAATATAAAGAGAGAGGGAGGATAGAAGAAGCTTCAAAAGAAGAGAATACAATAAACGCAGGAAAGGAAATAGTTGAAGACATAATAATTGAGAATTTCCTATGATTAAAGAAAGAAGGAAGACCACAAAATGAAAGGATGTAGAAAGTGTCAATGGGATAAGAAAAATCCACATTTTGTAGTATTATATTATAAAATTTAAGAGCATCAGTGCCAAAAAGAATATTACTGGGACAAAGGAACAAAAAGCAAATTGGTATTAGACTTCTCAGCATTCTTCATGTTATGTGAGACTAGGCTAATATTTTCAACATGTTGAAGAAAAAAATAAATTTGAACCTAGAATGTTTCCTTTGGTTGGGTTTTTAAATGCAGTCAAGATATTCTCAAGCATACAATTGTCTCAGAAAAATTCACACAAAGACTGTCTTTGAAATCACTCTTGGAGAAAGTATTCCAGCCAAAGAGGACACACTCGGAAGGTACACAGAGATATACACAGGAAGTAGGGTGAGGAAATAACTGAAGACAATTTGTGGTTTTCTCAAGGAGCACTGGCATACCAGAGGAAGACCAAAATAGAATAATTTGGATGACTAAAAATAACTGGAAGAGTGGGAATCATAAAAGTTGGATTTGTAGATGCTACTTTAATGTTTTCCTCTATAGTTTTTGGTGTATAGTGACCAAAAATGGAGTGGATTAGGTTGACTGGGTAGGTGAGTAAATGCCTGAGAAGGATGAGAAGGGAAGAACAGTAGGGCTGGTGGGTGTGATTTAGTTTTAAAATTTGTAGCGTTTTAACAATTTGTAAATTGTTCTTCTAGAAAATAAACTTTCACTAACTCTAAAACCATTATGTCAGGACCAACTGTTGGAATTGTTACCTGCTCCAGATCCCTGACTGACTTTCTCGCTTGTGAAACTCTGATGATGGGAAGTGTTGGGAGTAGCCTCAGTGTATTTAATCTTCAGCCATTAATATAAACTAAAGGAATTCTATTGCAAAGTTATCAATTTTATCCTTCAGGGACATGGTATGCTATCATGACATCTGTTAATCAGATTCAATCAAGTTTAAGACACAGAACATCAGACCTAAGAGGAAAAGGTCAAATAGGCTTTGTTATTATAGCCAATGGCTTAATCCTTCAATTCTAATTTTACATAATAGGAATGCTGTTAAATATTTCCCTTCAAGCCAGAAGATAACAAATTTGTGTGTATACTGAGCTTTCTAAGGCTAAAACATAGTTTTAGTCAACCGCACTGAAATAGACTATTTACATTGTCTAAACCAGATTTCTTTTTTTAATTTCCAAGATATTTTGGAGTTCAGTTACAAACTTATATTTTGTTTACTTTAGAATGCATTTATTATTTAGAATGAAATCCATACTCAGCACAAAACACCCAGAAAATACAAGAGTAGAAAGAAACAAAAGTTAATGTTAGCCATTCAACACTGTTGTTCATTTCCTTCCATTTTCTCATTAATTCTGTCCTACACACTAAAATAGGCAATGATTACCCATCCCACTGAGTTGTGGTGTGGCTGAAGTAGGAAAAGGTAGTGAAGCATTTAACTCCATGTCTAGTGCTTAAAACGTGTTCGGTAAAGTTTTAATATCATTAATATCATCATTACTACTTGATTGTGTCTAATAGCTCACATTTTTTCTGAATCTTTTCACTCACTAAAACAGTGGCTCCAGCCAAGGTTGTATTCAAAGAGATTATTGACATTAAATGTATTGTTTTGTGTTTTCTACTCCAAAGTAGAAATTCCTGTATGTTATATATGAAGATTACTAAGGAAGTAGAAGTACCTGATACTGCATGTTAAGTCATTTAAACATGATGTTCTTTTTAAAAAATTGAAAAAGGATAATATGATGAAATCAACAGATTATAAGTATTCAGTGCAATGAGTTTTGGCCATTGAATATATCCATGTCACCAAATACGGAGCATTTCCAGCCTCTGTGGAAAAGTCCCTTGTTTCTCTTCCAGTTGTTTCCTTCCACTGCCCCACATGACTTCCCACAGCTGTCAACCACTGCCTGCTTTCTGTCTACACAGAGCAGTTTGGCCTGTGTTTGGATTTCATGTACATGATTCACACAACATGTACTTTTTTGTGTCTGGATTCTTTTGCTCAGCACAATGTCTTTGAGGTTCATTATAGCTGTCATCCATGATCCTTTCAACTACTCAGAATTTTTGGGATCAGAAGGCAGAGAGTGGAAAGAGCAAACACCATAGATTTGAAAGACTTGCATCAAATATTTTTTGTTGTGTGGCTTTGAACAAATAACATTAATCTCAGTGCTGGTTGTTTTGACAAACTAAACCTCAACTTCCTTAACATAAAATGATGATAGAAATACTCATCTTATGAAGTTATTGTCACATTGAGATAGAATAAGTGAAAACATGGTGCTAGACATATAATAGTTGTTGAGGAAAAAAAGATTTATTCAATCTGAATATAGCACGCCAGTCACGGATACAGACAGATTGCACCTCCTCACTGACCAACCACAGAGGAGATGAAAAGGAGCATGGACTGTTTTTGTTTTTTAACATCAAACATGGCAATATAAACTTCATTTTCTCTCCTGGGAATGATTTCAAGGTTTAAAAGGGATTATATATAAGAATATATAATCTTAGATATAAAATAAACAAGGAAGCATACAGACAAACAAAATGCATACAAAGAAAACCATACATGCAAAGTGCAGCAAGGCTTCGGGCTGGGACTCTTGTGTGTCCTGTGTACATCCTGTTTGAGTCCTTCACAGCACGAATCCAACCATTGCCGTCCATCTTCTTCTGGGAGGATGGAATGCCTTCTGTAGGGATAGCAGGAGATACAAATGAAGAAGCTTTCAGACTGCATTCCACATTCGGAATAGTGATTACATGTTTTTACATATAAATCTTCAATAATTTTCCTTAATTCTTAACAAGTAAGATAGAAATGCCTGTTATGTTAAAACATCATGGAGTTCTTCAGTAGATGCTATACATGACTCAAGCAAAGGTTTTTTTAAAAAGAGAATAAAGCAGAACCAGTATTTCCGGTGGCATTAAAATAGAATGATAGAAGATAGTGGCGAGATAGGTGGGAGCAGAGTCCACTTTGCCCTGTGCACAGGTGGAACACATAACCGATCTTCTGAGGAAAAGAGTGAACAGCCAACGGTATCCCAACATATATGAATGTTGGAGGACAAAACAGAAGAGGACATTGAAAAATCAGACAGGTAGGAGGGAGCTGTAAACACCAGTATACCTGCTGGAAGAGGAAACCCACCAACAAAGGAATGACTAACAGATAACAAGGAGGGGGACAAGGTGAAGGAGGGAGTGGAAGCCACACTAACTCCACCCAGGACTGATCTGGAAATACAACTAAATGGTGGAGAAATTATCCAGAACAAACAACTGAACAATAGCCAGAGAGAAGTCTCAAACAGAAGACAGAAGAACCAGCTTCAATACAATCTGCCCGTACCTGCACAACAGAATACAAGAGGTGGTGGATGGAGTGACCCTCAGTTAACCAGCTGGAGGGAAAGATCCACCAAAGAAAAACCCAAAAACAATCAAAACCCAAAGACATCCAGAGAGCCAACATAAACGACAGCCCAAGAACAGCGAGCTCAGGAGAGCAAGGAGACTGCACCACTGAATCTCACAGGTCTTCTACCATAGAAGTTCACATCATAAGCCCAGGGAGTCAGAACAGATTAACTGAAGAAGCAGAGGCTAACAAGAAGAGTCTCACAAACAATGGGAAGACAAAGAAACAATCTCCAAATGAAAGAAAAGGAGGAAGCCTCAGAAAGAGTGATAAATGAAACAGAGACAAGTCAACTTTCAGATATTGAGTTCAAAGCAATGGTTATCAGGAAGCTCAAAGAGCTCACAGAGAATTACCAGAAACTACAGGGAAACTACAATGAACTCACTACAAACTATATCAACATGGAAAAGGAAATAGAAACCATCAAAAAGTGCCAAGAGGAAATGAAGAATACAATTTCTGAATTGAAGAACACAGTAGAAGGAATCAAATGCAGGCTACATGAAGCAGAGGATCAGATCAGTGAGCTGGAGGACAAGGTAGAAAAAACTCCCAGAAAGATCAAGAAAAGGAGAGACACAGAAAGAACAAAGAGGGGTAAACGGAAATGCAGGACAACACGAAACATAATGATATCCCTATAATAGGGATACCAGAAGGAGAAGAGAAAGATCAAGAAATAGAAGACCTGTTTGAAAAGTAATGATGGAAAATTTCCCTAATTTGATGAGAGAAAAACTCACACAAATCCAGGAAGCACAGAGGGACCCCATCAAGAGAAACCCAAAGAGGCCCACTCCAAGACCCATCACAATTAAAATGGCAAAATTCCAAGACAAAGAGAAAATCTTAAAGGCAGCAAGGGAGAAACAGGAGGTAACAAACAAGGGAGCCCCGAGAAGACTAGCAGCTGACTTCTCAATGGAAACCCTCCAAGCCAAAAGGGATTGGCAAGGAATATTCCAGGTAATGAAAACTAACGGCCTGCAACCAAGACTACTCTACTCAGCAAGGCTCCCAATTAAAATGGAAGGTCAAATAAGAAGTTTCCAGACAAAAGAAGTCTCAAAGAATACTCTCCCACCAAACCAGCACTGCAAGAGATGCTAAAGGGTCTGCTTTAAGAAAAGGAAGAAAATGAGTGACAGAAAGAGGAACACAGGTACAAAAGAAGTAAAATGGCAATGAATAAGTATCTATCAATAATAACCTTAAATGTAAATGGATTAAATGCTCCAATAAAAAAGATATAGAGTAGCTGAATGGATAAGAAGTCATGAACCACACATATGCTGCCTACAAGAGACCCACCTCAGAACAAAGGACCTACACAGACTCAAAGTGAAGGGATGGAAATAAATATTCCAAGCAGATGGACAGTAAAAAAAAAGCTGGGGTAGCAATACTCATATCAGACAAAATAGACTTCAAACAAAAGGCCAAAAAAAGAGAAGGTCACTTCATAATACTCAAGGGAAGAATCCATCAGGAAGACATAAACATTGTAAATATATATGCACCCCAACATAGGAGCACCCAAATACATAAAGAAAATCTTGGAGGACTTCAAGAAAGATATTGACAGCAACACAATTATAGTAGGGGATTTCAACACCCCACTGTCAAAAATAGATAGATCTTGCAAACAAAATATCAACAAAGATATTGTTTCATTGAACAATGTCCTAGATGAAATGGACTTAACTGGTATATATAGAGCCTTTCATCCCAAAGAAGCAAAATATATATTCTTTTCAAATGCATATGGAACATATTCAAAGATAGACTACACGATAAGACACAAAACAAGCCTCAACAAATTCAAGAAAATTGAAATCATATCAAGCATTTTCTCTGACCACAAGGAACTAAAGTTACAAACCCACCTCAAGAGAAAAACTCAAAGACACTCAAACTCATGGATTAGCATGCTATTAAACAATGAATGGGTCAAGAATGAGATTAGGGCCCCGGCTGGTGTGGCTCAGTTGATTGAGTGCAGGCCTGCAAAGCAAAGGGTTGTGGGTTCGATTCCCAGTCAGGTCACATGCCTGGGTTGTGGGCCAGGTTCCTCAGTGAGGGGCATGCGAGAGGTAACCACACATTGATGTTTCTCTCCCACTCTTTCTCCCTCTCTTCCTGTCTGTTTAAGAATAAATAAATAAAGTCTTAAAGAAAAAAGAATGAGATTAGGGAAGAAATCAAAAAGTTCCTGGAAACAAATGAAAATGAACTCACAACAATCCAAAACTTATGGGACACAGTGAAGGCAGTCCTGAGAGGGAAGTTCATAGTGATACAGGCCTACCTAAAAAAAATAGAAACATTTCAAACAAACAACTTAACCCTATGCCTACAAGAACTGGAGGAACAACAAAGACAGTCCACAGCACATAGGAAGAAGGAAATAATCAAAATCAGAGCATAATTAAATGACATAGAGACTAAAAGCACAATTCTAATTATCAATAAATCGAGGAGCTGGTTCTTTGAAAAGATGAACAAAATTGACAAGCCTTTAAGCAGACACATCAGGAAAAAAAGAGAGAGGACCCAAACAAAAACAATAAGAAATGAAAGAGGAGGGATTACAACTGATACCACAGAAATACAAAGGATTGTAAGAAATTACTATGAAGAACTATATGCCAAAAATTTGAAAACCTAGGTGAAATGGACAAATTTCTAGAAAAACATAATCTTCCAAAACTGAATGAAGAAGAAGCAGAAAGCGTGAACATATCAATAAACTGATAAAATTGAAGCAGTAATGAAAAACCTCCCAGCACACAAAAGCCCTGGACCAGATGGTTTCACAGGAGAATTTTACAAAGCATTTAAGGGAGAGCTAACCCCCATCCTTCACAGATCATTACAAAAAAATTAAAGAAGAGGGTAGACTCCCAAACTCTTTTTATGAAGCCATCATCATACTAGTCCCCAAACCAGATAAATACATAATAAAGATAAGAAAACTACAGGCCAATAGCGCTGATGAACATAAAGACTAAAGTCCTCAACAAAATATTGGCAAACCACATCCAACAACACATTAAAAAGATCATACACCATGATCAAGTGGGATTCATCCCAGGGATGCAAGGGTGGTACAATATTCACAAATCAATAAATATAATATGTCACAAAATAAAAGGAAAGACAAAAATCACGCGATCATATCAATAGATACAGGAAAAGTATTTGATAAGGTACAGCACCCATTTATGATAAAATCACTCAGCAAAGTGGGAATAGAGGGAGCATTCCTCAACATAATAAAGGCCATATATGAGAGACCTACAGCCAACATCATACTCAATGGATGAAAACATAAAACTTTCCCATTAAGATCAGGAACAAGACTAGGATGCCCGTTTTCACCACTGCTATTCAGCATAGTACTGGAAGTTCTAGCCAGAGCAATCATACAAGAAAAAGAAATAAAAGGCAACCAAACTGGAAAAGAGCAAGCAAAATTGTCATTGTTTGCAGATACCATGATAGTATACATAGAAAATCCTATAGACTCCACCAAAAAACTACTTGACCTAATAAGTGAATTTGGCAAAACATAGGGATACAAAGTCAATATCCAGAAATCAAAGGCATTTTTGTACATCAACAATGAAATATCAGAAAGAGAAATCAGGAAAAAAATCCCATTTGATATAGCAAGAAAAAAAAATAAAGTACCTAGGAATAAACCTAACCAAGGAGGTAAAAGACCTGTACTCAGAAAACTACACTACACTGAAGAAAGAAATCAAGGAAGACACAAACAAATGGAAGCATGTACCATGCTAATAGGTTAGAAGAATTAATATCATCAAAATAGCCATAATACCCAAAGCGATTTATAAATTCAATGCAATCCCTATCAAAATATCAACGACATATTTCACAGATATAGAACAAACATTTCAGAAATTTATGGGAACCATAAACGACCCTGAACAGCTGCAGCTATTTTGAGAAAGAAGAACAAAGCAGGAGGGATCACAATGCCTGATATCAAACTGTATTACAAGGCCACTATAATCAAAACAGCCTACTCCTGGCATAAAAACAGGCAAATAGACCAATGGCACAGAACAGAGAGCCCAGAAATAAACCCAAGTCTCTATGGCCAATTAACATTTGACAAAGAGGGAAGAAGCATAAAATGGAGTAAAAATAGCCTCTTCAACAAATGGTGTTGGGAGACCTGGACAGCTACATGCCAAAAAAAAAAAAAAAAGAAAGAAACTCAACCATCAACTTACACCATACACAAAAATAAATCCAATGTGGATAAAAGACTTAAATATAAGTCGTGACACCAAAAAGTCCTAGAGGAAAACAGCGGTAGGAAAATCTCAGATATTCCATGCAGCAACATCCTCATCGATATGTCTACTAAAGTAAGGGACATAAAGGAAAGAATAAACAAATGGGACCTCATCAAATTAAAAACCTTCTGCATGGCTAAAGAAAACAGCATTAAAATGAAAAGAGAACCAAGTATATGGGAAAACATATTTGCCAATGATACCTCGGGCAAGGGTTTGATCTCCAAAATATATAAAGAACTCACATGACTCCACTCCAGGAAGACAAAAAACCCAATTGTAAAATGGGCAAAAGACCTGAACAGACGCTTCTCCAAGGAGGACATACAGAGGGCCCAGAGACCTATGAAAAGATGCTCAGCATCACTAGCCATCAGAGAGATGCAAATTAAAACCACAATGAGATACCACTTCATTCTGGTGAGAATGGCCATCATAAACAAATCAACAAACAACACATGTGGAGAGGATGTGTAGAAAAGGGAACTCTGGTGCACTGTTGGTGGGAATGCAGACTGGTGCAGCCACTGTGGAAGGCAGTATGGAATTTCCTCCGAAAACTAAAAATTGAACTGCCTTTTGACCCAGCAATTCATTGCTGGGATTATACCCTAAGAACCCTGAACCACCAATCCATAAGAACCTATGCACCCCAATGTTCATAGCAGCACAATTTACAATAGCCAAGTGCTGGAAGCAACCGATGTGCCCATCAGCAAGTGAGTGGATCAAGAAACTATGATACATTTACACAATGGAATACTAAGCAGCAGACAGAAAGAAGGAGCTTCTACCCTTTGTGACAGCATGGGTGGAACTGGAGACAATTATGCTAACTGAAATAAGCCAGGCAATGAGGGACAAATACCATATGATCTCCGTTTAAGTGGAACATAATCAACAAAAAAAAAAGCAAGCAAAATGTAACCAGAGACATTGAAATTAAGAACAATCTGACAGTAACCAGAGGGGAGATGGGAGGGGATAATAGGGGAAAAGGTTTTCAGGAACATATATAAAGGACACATGGACAAAACCAAGAAGGAGGGTGGAAGCAAGGGAGGGAGGTGGGTTTGGCTGGGGTGTGGGGGATGGTGGGGGGAAAACGCAGACAACTCTAATTGAACAACAATAAAATAATTTAAAAAAAATAAGAAAATAAATAAATGAAACGATAGACACAAGGGCCCCATCATTTGTTTCAATCAGCTCAGAGAAATTCTTCCCATGTACACTATTATTTCAACACGTGGGAAATTGAACATGTAACAATCATTTCCAATGATCTTTGCTGTTCTTTCAAGAGTATGGGCTGTGGACCACTGTGAAGAGCTCATTGAGGAGTGAAGGCAATCTTTGAGTACATTAAACACTTAGACAACTTTCAGTACCCTGACACTTTGATATCATCTAGTTTAATGTGACAGTTGAAACTGCTATTTAACTGAGACATTTCTACACTGGTAATTTTTGAATTGGACAGCTTACAGTGATAAAATACCACAGCAATAATTTTTCTTCTTGTAGTGAATTTTACACGAATAGAAAGAGATAACACAAGTTGATCCCTTTCTAGTACTTCTGAATAAGGTTGATCTTATAGAAATCTGATTGTAAAACACCTTTATGAGCCATAATGAATGTATTAGGAAACTGTAGCACAGATAAAGATACCTTCAAAGAAGGTATACAAAATTAACAAAAATAAATATGCCATTTACTAAATTAATACACTCCATCTTCACAGTATTTTCAGATTTCATGTATTTTTATTCCCTTATCTATAAATAATCCTGTAAAATAGATAGAGTATTATGATCTGCACTTTATAGATAAAACATTTAGATTAAGAGTTTGGGGAGACTAATATTAAAAGAAATGATGCATTTTTCCAGATGTTATTACTGCCTCAAATTATTATGGTTCCCTTATCATTTATGAAGCACTTAGACATGACTTGCTAAGGCAGAAACCCAAACCAGTTTAGTCCAAAAAGAAAGGCATTTATTGGTCCCCATAACTAGTAAAACCAGTGTGACTAAATGCAGGCAGAGTCAAACTCCACGTTGCTAAGATTTCTTGCTTCTTCCTTTCCCTCGGCGCCCCTCTAGGTGCGGCCCTCCTCTCCTCCCTCTTCAGATGGGCTTCCTCCATGTGGCCAGGAAGGTGAGAGCCAGCAGCGCCAATACGACTTGCTCCCACCACCCAGATTACAAATACCAGGGGTAATCTTCTTTACTTGCTTCAGTTGACAAACCAGGCACCCAACTTGGGTCATGTGCCGATGTCTGAATTATATTCTAAGTAAATGAGAAACGTCAATTGGAAAATATTAACACTAATGCTCCATTTGGGTGGAGGGGCAGGAACCTACATCACTGATTCAAATTTAAATTGGTACAATTGTTGGAAACTAATTTGGCAAACTTTGCCAAAATTCTACGAACTTTCATGCTAGCATTTCACATCTATAAATTGTGGTTCTATAAGATGCAGATGTGAAATTATTATCATTTAATTACACAGATTCCTTTCTAGCATTGTTTATTAGGGCAAATAATTAGAACCAACTAAAATAACCAACAACAGGGAATAACTAATTAAATTATGGTATGGTAAATGGAAACATTACAGACATTAAAAGTGATTTTGGAAAAGAATATTTCATGGGACAAAATGTTCACTGTGTATTTTCAAATTAAAACAGAGAATTCACACATAGTTATGGAAATAATTCCATTTCAATAAATAATATATATTTAGGTGATTTTTTCAGAAAAAGTGTAGAAATCTGCTCCCACGTAGCTAGAACAGATACTGCCAGATGAAGACAGTCCTCACAATCTCACTGCCCTGGCTCAATCCCCAGCCTGATCTTTCTGAACCTCAGTTTCCTGTTGTTTAAAATGAAAACCACCACACGCACCTGACTGCCAGACGTCCCCCTGACAGGAGCCAGAGCATGACAGGTGCTTAGGGGAGGTGCCTGGGGCTCATGGTAGTCAGGTGCAGTGTGAAAGCCATTGGTGCTTCTCTGTGATTGGACAATGGACTGTTTTCACTTTGTTTCTTTTTTTTCTATAAATTCTTTTTAATTCACAATTAATTCCTTTTAATGTGTCAGTTTGGAAACAAACACAAAGGTAAAAATGATTTTATGAATCCTCTTGAAAATATGAAGAACATTGTAAAGAGATTGGTGGGAAAGAACCCCACGAGACAACTGTAGTTATCTTTGGAAGGTGAATTTTGAGCAATGTTTTCCTTGTATTTTTCTCCCTTTTCAAAACTTTTCATGAAAAATGTGTACTTTCATCGAGGGTTAGTTTCCTAGTCTGGTCTCCTTTTCATTCCACCCTCATCATCCCTCCCTCTCGCAGGGCAAACAGGAAGTCCTTGGCTTGATTTCTTTGCCAACAGAGAGATCTATGCCACCTGCTCCTACACTTTGCTTCAGGCTCAGTGATCACAGAGTCAGTGATAACTATGGATTTTTAAAAATCTAAAGTTGGACATGCCATTCAGTATGCTTTTTTAAAGCACAGTGTGGCTGTGGGACTTAATGTCTGAATTTAATAAGACTTGCCAGAAAACCTGAAATGAATTTTCTCAGAAGCCAAGTCTCCTTTTCTTTTTGAGTGGCACACACATGCACACTGTTCAAAACCCAAGCAGGTTACTGTGTCCTAATAAAAAAGTGCTTTTTGTGTGTGTGTGCCCATTTTCCCATTCCCCCTGTGATGCAAGAAGGACCCAGGTACTTGATGTCTTGATGTGTACCATCGGTTTCAGGCCTAGGGAGGAAAAGAGTTTGCTGTTATAATCATTGTTAAATGAAAGTGTGTGTGTCAGTTTAGTGTAATTTCATCAAATAGATTTTCTCCTTTAAATAATCTGCTTTCACTTATCTACAGAGGATTAGTTTTTAATTTTTCTAGAAGGTATCTTATGTTATTCATAAAAAATACAAAAAATATCTATGTGTAAGAAGTATTAAGATTGCAACATAACAATAAGAAAGAATTTATTGTCCCCTAAGTCTTTCAATTTTCGTGTTGCTAAAGAAAGTGAATGGGCTTGAGGCCAGTGTGGGTTCTGCCTTATCACCTTCAAAACGTCTTTCTGGTTCTTATTAGCTTAATTTCTGTGCACTTTTTTCTTTTTTTGCTCACTGAAATAGGAAGACAGGCTAGAGAAAACCAAAACAGATCCAAACAAAATGCACTAGCAACCTGTGTGGAGTTCATAAGCATCTCATTTCTTTCTGCTTGCCTTACCTTCTCTCCCACAATCTGCAAATGGAACAAAGGACTCTGGAGGGCAGGCCGGCATTTCCTAATGGCATGTGTGAGATTGACCTGCATGTAGTCAGATAACCTGTCATTCCCAACAGACAGACGACGGTTCTGTGTCACAGGGAATTCTCCTAGCCTGGCCTGTTCAGATCACATCATAGTGGGTGACTTTTGGCCACAACAACTCCAATAGCTCTCATTGTTACAACACCCAAGTGGTGTAGAAGCCAAGATATTACTCTGACATTGATTGACTCTCTAAAACAATACTTAAAAGGGAGACTATCTCAGGATCAGGTGAAGAGGCTTTGGAGTTAGAGAGAGATCATCATGTCAGTATTTATTAAATATAATGAAATGAATAACAAGCACAATGAATAAGCTCCAGAAATCTGCCGCACAACACTTCTCCTATAGTCAACAATAATGCATATTAAAAAATGTGTTAAAAGGTCATATCTCATTTTAAGAGCTTTTCCACAACTTAAAAAAAAAAAGCAGAAAGAAAGAAAGAAAGAAAGAAAAGAAAAAGGAATGAGTGAATGAACAAAGAGGTCTGAGTCAGTCTCAGGCCCAGCACTGAGAGCTCTGGAATCTTGGGGCATAATGAACTCTCCTAGTTTCCATCTTCATTAGCTTGGTGAAGGGTTCAGTAAGATGGAAGTGTGCGAAGCACTCAGTAAACTCCCATGGAAGTGTTCAGTAATTACCTCTCTTTGAGACAATGGCCATGGTACCTGTAGGCGTCATAAACACTGCAAGAAAAAGTAGCTACTACAGCATAGTGTCCGCCGAGTTACAAAAAATTCTGGCTGGTGCCTTTTTCTTTTAGACTGTGGCAAATATTCTCACACTAGATGGGGGCGTGGCACTGTGGCTGTGGCAAAAGCTCAATGACACCAGGCAAGGGAACACACCCCCAGAACGCAACAGCAGCCTCACCGAAGCTGGCGTGGCCCCTTCACAATGGATCAAGTCAGACAAAGAAGGTGTTTGCTGTGCCCCGTGTGCCAAGAATAAAAAGGAAACCTAGGACTTGGAGAGCAACATGTTTGCATCCTGTTCACTCTGAAACTGTTGCTTACCGCATTTGCGCATAGTAAAACAAGCATCCCTTTTTATTTACCTTGAAAAGAGGGTTGATTTGCCTCTAGAAAGGTTATTATTTTCAGAATTTCTTAGACGCAGGAAAATCTGGAAGCTCTACAGGAAGCTGTTTTCCCCTGTGTACTCTATCCGTCCATTCTGTGGCTTTAGACCTTCTGGAGCCACAGGTCAAAACCGGACATTCACCTGGAACGTCACTCATTGAACTGTTCTATCCTACTTTGAATTCATAGCTTGTTGCATTGCAGCAAGCAACAAGCTCCTGTTTGGGAAAAGAAATGAGCAAACACAAATATCCTGGCTTTCTTCTGAGCTGAAGAGTCAGGGCAGCCAGCTTAGCCAGCTCTGCTTTGGTCCCCGACAGCACAGGGACTTGGCCTCCATCAGTTACACTGCAGTGTGTATATGAGGCTGGAAAACAGATTAAATGGTGTCTGCAACTGCATAGAAATTCGGGGCAGTGATTCATTTCCCAAAGAGTAGCAATTCCACAGACCTAAAGCAATTTCTAGGAGCAGAAAAAAGCAATGCATGCTCAGGATTCTGTTGCCAGTGTCGGAGGCTTGCGGGCACCTGCTAGTTCATGTCATTGTTTACGTATCTGCATGATTGTGAGGACTGGCAATGCATCGTCTGTGGAGGCAAGGATTGTAGGGGTCAAGAAAGAATTGAGCAGGGATCTCAGACTCAAATGCCTGCAGGACCCAGCAGATGACCTGACTGTGGAAAGCAAACCAGGCATGGCCCCTTCCTGTGGCTTGTTTCATAATGGTGCCTTAAGTTTCATTCTTTGACAAAGTCACATTCAGTTTGCATATAAACATGTAAAAATATTGTTTACTTCCACCAAAATATGTATCTTCCATTTTATTTGACACTCCTGGCCTTCCCAGTCTCTACTGTACTTTCTCACGTTTGGTAGAGACAGATGCACAATAACGACTTCCCTTCCTCTTACTTCTGCTCTAAGAAGTACAGCAGCCCATGTGTAGTGATGGGCAGCCCCTGATTCCAGCCATTGTCAGGGAGGCAGGGAGTTGTGGAGATTGTGGCCAACTAAGGAGTACATGCCTCGTGCTGTGGACTGAACTATGGCCCTCCCAAAATTCATATGTTGAATTCCCTACCCCCAAGGTGACTGTATTTACAGATAAGGCCTTTGGAAGACGAGAGTAAATGAGGTAGATTAGCACCCTCTTAGGAAGCGACACCAGAGGGGTTCTCTCCTGTCACCAGGTGCATAGAGAAAAGGTCACCTGAGCTCACAGCAAGACGGTCTACAAGTCAAGAGAGGAGGGCCTTTGCTAGCACCTTGATCTTGGGCTTCTCAGCCTTCAGAACTGTGGAACTTCTGGGGAACTTCAGCCATGGAACTGCTGTGAAGACAATAGCTGCACATCCAGACCCACACAGCACCCTGCACTGAAGAAAGCTATAAAGTGCTTCATGGAGGAGATAGTGGTTAAGGTGGTCTGTGAAGAATGGTGATGCTGGGTGGAAGAAGAGAGAGAAAAATTGGACAAAGAACATTCAAGATGGAGAGATGATACAAAAGAAGGTCCTGAGGTTTGGGAGATGCAGATGGATACACATATATGGGCACCACTACCTAGTAATTACACATACAGACTTTGGGGTTCAAATCCCCATGCTGCCACTTACTAACTATGCAGCTTAGGTCAAATTCCTTAAGCTCTGCTGTGCCTCAGTTTTCCCCATAAGGCTATTCAGAGGATAAATTTGCTTCCGTATGTGACTGGCACATAGTAATTACTCAATAAATATTATTCATCATGATGATTGTAGTAGAAATTTGAAGACTAGATAGACTGCTTTCTAATTTCAACTACTCCACTGTGTAGGAGTATAATTTTGGGAAATTTATTCATTCAACAAAAGGTTGTCTACTAAGTGTCTATCGGTTAACTTCACTGGGACTCAGCTTTTTCATCTATTAAACAAGAGTCTTGATGACATTGCTATTAAGTCCTTTTTAGTCCTAAAATTCTGTGTGTTCATCACACATGAATTAAAATATCAGATACAGGTAGAAGAACCAAAAGAAAACAGAGATGGAAAGGAGAAAAGTGCCAAGTTGTGAGAGTCTCTAAGGGCCAGGGGAGAAGCTGGTATTTCAGCAAGTGGAGAACTTTTTTCTAAGAGTTCTGAGAGGGGAACAACCTATCAGGTTCCTAGTTTGAGAAGAGGATTTAAAGAATCCAAAAGGATTCACGACTGTCATCTGTCTCACCTTACCCAGCAAGCCCTTCCTGTGACAGTGATTTAGTCCAGGGAGTGTACAATTTGTAGTGTCAATAAATCACTGCTACATAAATAAGTTATTTAAAAGTTCTACTACTTACTGTTTCACAGACAATGAAGAAATCCAAGTGTGAACCCTAAGCATACCAAGTCACTAGTCATACCCACAGAGAGGTTCTGAGTGTTAGATATACAACTGCCTGGGACACAGAAAAGCTTCATGAAAATCATGACAAAGTTAGTGGGAAACTGAGTCAAGTTGTCCACAGTTAGAGGTGATGAAACATTATTTTCCTTAAAGTATTTAATCCAGGGACTTAAATGGATTAAAAATGGAATATTTAGATTTTAAATTCTTCTGACCTCTTTCCCAGAGTTTAAGGTTTTCACTGATTGGTACTTCAGATACTTCCTTGATAAACTGCTTCATTTAAAAAGTAATTCTACTTCCTGTAATTTGAACTTGTTACTTCTTGCATTCACCCAACAAATATTTACTGACTGCCTGCTCTGCCCACCAGGCACAATTCTGGCCTCTGCTGAACAACATAGAAAGAGTTCCTATCTTAGAGCTTATAAATTAGCAGAGAGACTAGACATTGAACAAGAAAACTATATGTGTGTGTGTGTACACATATTATTAAAATTATGACAAAGTCAATTTAAAAAAAGGCACTAGAAGGAAGACTCTGAGGGGCTTGATAACTAACTATAGATCTGATGGCCCAGGCAGGCATTTTTGGGGAGGAAAGGCAGTAGTTGAGACCTGACAGATGAGTCAGACTTGCAGACTGGGGCCAGGAGGTTCCAAGAAAAGGCATGAACCTCTGGGGGTGGCCCTAAGCTGGGAAAGGGTTTAGCTGCCTGGGGAGGCAAAAAAAGACAAATGTGCTAGAAGGCAATGCTGTGGTCTCATGTACATTATACAAACATGACTCTCATTGCAGTATGGAAGATGGATTGAAGAGGGGCAGGTATGCCCTTGGGGAGACAGTTAGACTATAGACAGTTTGAAATATATTTTACAGATAGAACCTACTTGTTTGGAGAAGGGACAAGCAATCAGGGTCATTCTCACAGGGTAATACCATTTAGAGTTGAAGGGAACTTCCGTTAGAACAGTGATTTTCACACATTACTTTGGAATTTAAACTCATTTTCAAATGAGATTTTATACAAGAACCCCACAATTCAAAGTTGCTTTGCTTGAACTAGGGGCAGGGGCAAGAAACACAGAACCCAACCACAGTGGGGCCACTGGCTTCACTACCGTGGCAGCCTCTCCAGCATAACCTTGGGAGGAAAGTTACATACAGCTTGAAAGCCATGCTATCATCATTTATTGGAAATATCTGATTTTACAACTCCACTAATTCAACAAATATTTACAGGGCAGGGTTGAACAATGTGGGGGTTAGGAGTAATCAGCTCCTGAGTAGTTGAAAATCTGCTGTGATTACAGTTGACCTCCATAGATGTGGATTCCCAAGCACAGAGTTGGCTCTTGAACAACACGAGGGTTGAACGCACATGTAGACTGAACTGCGGTTGTGTGGAAAAAAAACTCACACAACTCAATAGCAAAAAATGCAAACAATCTGATTAAAAAATGGGCAGAAGAGCTGACTAGACATTTTTCCAAAGAAGACATACAGACGGCCGACAGGTACATGAAAAGATGCTCCACATCACTACTCTTGAGGGAAATGCAAGTCAAAATCACAACGAGATACCTCACACTTGTCAGAATGGCTATCAGCAAAATATCAACAAACAACAAGGGTTGGTGAGGATGGGGAGAAAGGGGGAACACTTGTGCACTGTTAGTGGGGTTGTAAATTGTTACAGACACTATGTATGGAGATTCCATTAAAAATTGAAAATAGAGCTGCCATAGGACCCAGCAATTCCACTTTGGGGTGTTCATCAAAAGAAAACAAAAACACCAATTCAAAAAGATGTATATGCCTCTATGTTCACTACAGCATTATTTACAATAGCCAAGATATGGAAGCAACCAAATCCACCCTTAGATGAATGGATAAAGAAGTTGTGGTACATGTGCACAATGGAATATTACTAAGCCAGAAAAAAGAATGAAATCTTGACATTTTTGACAACATGGGTGGACCTAGAGGATATTATGCTAAGTGAAAGGAGTCAGATAAAGACAAATACTGCATGATTTCACTTATATATAGAATGTAAAAAAATAAAACAAATAAATAAACAAACCAAAGCAGAACCAGACTCATAATATAGAGAACAATGTGATGGTTGCAAAAGGTGAGGGGTGAGGGGATGAGTTAAAATAAAATAAAAAAACCCCCAAAATATACTCATGACCCAAACTGAAACTGTTCAAGAAATGTGAAAACAACAACAGAACAAAACAAAAACAAGCAACTCTACTTGACAACAGCTGGATTTTAGGAACACACAGATTTTAAACTAGTGTTTTAATCTGCATGTAACATAAGGATTGAAAGTCATTAAATGAATTAATTTTTTGAATAAACTATGGAATCTGCTATATGTT
Source organism: Micronycteris hirsuta (assembly GCA_004026765.1). Taxonomy (NCBI): domain Eukaryota; kingdom Metazoa; phylum Chordata; class Mammalia; order Chiroptera; family Phyllostomidae; genus Micronycteris; species Micronycteris hirsuta. Next base: position 23,423 of record PVJI01015521.1, read on the forward strand.
GTTTACTTGTATAAGTTTCCTGAATAGCCTATACTGCGTTAACATAAAAATCACTTATTTGCATGCAGGTTAAACGAACTAGAAACATGAAAAACTGAGTTGCAAAATGACAATTGAGTCTATACTTCTTTATTTATTTTATAGACCCGCCTTAATTTAAAAGGTCAAAGAAGAAGGATGATGGTTCCCAAACACCTGTTCTTACTTGTGTGGTGGACAGGGTGCAGAGATGGAACACAAAACCACAGTGTTTTCTGCCAATTAAAGGGTGCAGCAAACCATTAGTGCACTGCACATCTGTTCGTGCGAACAGTGTGGTACAGAAGGTGGTTGGGGTGAGTGGGTAGAGTGAGAAAATCACATCTCAAAAGAGCTGAGACCTTCTTAAGCCTTGAATTTCCCATTTCACAGAAACCTTTTCTTGACTCGTCCTAGGCAGGAGCACTGCTCTTTTTTGAGGCTTAAGTAAAGCCACGTGTGGCAACTGGCTGAGCTGGTTTGTGAAACAGAGGAGAAAGTGGAAGTGGTTTTCTTGACTGACCACATATTCTGGAATAGTCGATCTTGCCTTTAACATTTCGAAGCAAATCATCAAGCAATTGACAGCCTCCTCGTTCCCTTTCAGTATGCAACTGGGAGAAACTACATATATCTTTTTATGTAATCACTTTCCTTTTTTTATAGTCACTGTGTACATGGTAATGGCCATCAAAGAAAACAAAATCTTGTTTTGTGAGCCCCTTTTGAAATTACACAGACAGTCAATGTTTGGAAATGGTAAGAAGCTTTTTTGCCAGATCACTTTCACTGAAAGTCATAGCTTTGTCTGCTGCACAATGAAAACCCAAAAATGCTTGGTAAGACATCTGATTCTGCTGCCTTGGAGAAAAGGAAGCTCTCCAAATTTTTGTCATGTACAGATAGATATGCCAAGACTCTTCCGATATCCCCAAAAGAAGTTTGGTTGACAGTCATAAATTCATAAACTTCATCAGAACGGATGATAATTCCTTGGTTACAAACAACTGAAACTGAATCTGAAACTTTATTAGAAAGGGAATTTATGGCCCTGGCCAAGTGGATCAGTTGTTTGGAGCATCATTCAGTAAACCAAAGGGTTGCAGGTTCGATCCCTGGTCAGGGTACGTGTGGAACGAGGCCGATCGATGTCTCTCCCTCTCTCTCGCTCTCTCTTTCCCTTCCTCTCTCTTTAAAATCAATAAACGTTGTCCTCAGAAGATTTAAAAAAAAATTTTAAACAAATTTACCTGAAGGGATTGGCCATTCACAATAAGGCTAGTGAGCCAGTCTTGGGCAGGACTGAAGGGGTGGCCAGGGATAGTGCTGGTGCCACCAGGCTCATGACTCAGCTTCAGCCATTAGAAACAATCCCTACTGACCCTCTGCTTTTGGGTTCCTTCTTCGGGAGTATTGGTTTGTCACCTTACATCATGTGACTACACTCAGGCTGCTGAGAGATGGCGAAGAGGAACTGCCTCCCTTCGGTTTCCCCAGTGGGAGGAAAGCTTCAGTTTTCTAAAGGGAATTCATGCACCCCACCGTGGGAATTGTAGCTCTAATGTTTCATGTCTAAGGGATCAAGGACTCCCGAGGAACATGGGACGGCAATCAGGACCCACGTGTGTGACAGCGGAATTTCCTGTGGGTAAATCAGGATGGCATATTTCTTAGATTTAAAACTTGCTCCTGCTAAAATCTGTCTCTCCCTGAATCAAAAGAACTTATGCTAATGCATGCCTAGCTTCCTTAGACCAGTGAGTTCAGCCCAAGCCTACTATCTTTTCATTTGCGTATCTACCCTCTTGATACACCATCTTGGGCATCTACCACCTAATGTAAATCTACAATCCATGCATAGTTAATGAAGACCATTCAGATGTAATGTGCCTGAGAAACAGCAATAAAGAGCCAGTTGACTCATGGCTTGGGGCCTCTCCAAGATGATAATGGAGGGGACGTATGGTCCTGGAATTTCTAGTCCAGTGTATTACGTGTGAATTTATTCATGTGCTGCCATGGCATACAAATTTTGCTGGCCAGAATTCGTGACAGTTTTCTACAATACACAGCTTTCTGGAGGTGTGCATAGTGCAACAAACAAGTCTGCACTCCTTCATATCAAATTTTTATAATGATATCAGATTACAAAGTTCACTTCAGATAACAGCCCAACATTGAGAATTCATAAGTACTGTGTCATCCCACAGAAGTCAGGAAGGACTGCAGCTGGAATGTATGTGCAGGGATATGTTTTTATGTGTTTTTGTGACAAATTTCAGAAGAACTATTGGTTATGCATCAATCCTTTTAGCCATACTCACAAGTGGGGATAATAATTGATTGCTACCATGCCAAATAGAAGCGTGCTTTATTTTTAACTGCAAGATTTTTACATCTTTCCAGGCTAGTGAATCATGTGCTTGAGGGGAAAAAAGACAAATTTCTTTTGGGCGAGATGGTAATTGGCTGTGGAAAGGATCAACAAAGACACATTTCTATTTCAATGAGCTAATTAAATTTAGAAATTTTTTGAGGAATTGTATATCCAAATCATGGTTGGATAACTTGTCAACAATACTTTATTGCAGGCCAACAGATCCTCAGAGTTATGTCTGAAGAATTATTCATGTGAAATTGGACTACAAAATAAAGAACCTCTAATGATTATGTTATTGATGAACAGACACCAGACCAGTGGGGAAGGAACAGGAAGAGAGAGAACAGGAAGAATGTGATGCGAAGGTTAGGACGAGAGGTTGGGAAGAAAGGGCTTTGAGGGTTTTCTCGGCCTTGGCAGCCCCCACGCCCATGTCAGCTTCCTCCTGTCCTCAATCAAAAGTGGACTTCTGGGAGCTACCCCATGACACTGCCACTGTCTCTCAGGAGCAAGGCGTGTGGGTGGGGTGAGTGATGAGGCGTCAGCTGGACATGCAGGACTAGGATGTTTTGAAGCAAGACCGACCAGAGAGTCAGGTACAATGACATGGGCGGGCACTGCTGCTGGACGCCACATTGGGCGGGTCCAAGAGCAAAGCCCACTCTGGGTATTGAAACTAAGAGCCTGATCTCTACTGCATTTTGCACCAAGTGTTCAATAAGTAAATCCCTTTTTACTTAAGAGACACAGAGAAGTTCCTGGAAACTGTCGTCAGGCTGTAGTTTGATGGACAAACACAGTCTGTCTCCGATGGGACCCCATGGAAGTCACAGAGTCCTGATGGACGAGCTAAAAGAGAATTTGAGAATCCTCAAGCCAGGAGCCTGATTTATCTGCTTCTGTGGAGCCAACAACTTGGAAGAGCCTGTCCTTGTTTCACATAAATAAGCTGGCTTTCAGCTTAGAAAATAAATACATTTTTAAAAAGAAAGATTTTCCTGAGCTTGTGAGAACATAGAAAACTGTGCAAGCTAACATCATTGTGAAATTATTGGAGAAATCTTGTTCTTACACAAGGCATCTGTGTGTGAGGAGATCTTTTCTGAGAAATGTCTTAAAAATGTTATTGAATACCTTAAGCATCCTCCTTTCTCTCAGCCAAAACACCATGAAAACTTCTCGACTAAAACTATAAAGTCTAAGTTAAATTAACCAATAAAATTCTTACCATAGGCAAAAGATACATTAGCTTGCTATACTATTGCCTTAGTTGGCATTCTCTAGAGAAATTCTCCCCTCCCCACCGTCTGTTTTCCTGTCTTTGTCCCCGTTGTTCTGATACCTTGTAATAATGTGCCTTAACGTGGCTCTGTTTGCAGCCATCGTTCTGAATGCTCAGCAGGCTCTTTCAGTCTGGAAACCCTTGTACTTCTATTCCAGGACATTTTGTTGAATTACTTCTTTGATCACTTTTTTCATTCTGTTTTGTCTATTCTCACTTTCTGGAACTCCAGTTGTTCAGATGTTCAGACCTCTTATAATAATCCTCTGATTGTCTTGTACTTTCATCTTTTCTGTTTTCTGTCTCTGCCTTTTTTCATACTTTATGATATATTTCCTGAAATTTATTTCCAAATCCTGTATTGAATTTTTCCTTTTCTGCTCTTATGTTTTATTTTTATGATTTCCAAGAACTTTTTATTTATTTATTTGTTTGTTTATTTTACATATTGGTAATATATGTATAATCATCCTGTGCTTGTTTCATGGATGCAATGCCTTTTTAAAAAATCTCTCAGAAGATATTAGTAATTGTTTTAAAGTTATCTTCTTAGGTAATCTCTATTCCTTTCAGATGGCTTTTTTCTGCTTGTTTTTGTCTCTAGTATTTTTGTCAGAGTCTTTGCCCACAAATCTGCTCACCTCCAGCTCTCTCCTTGTAGCTAAAGCATGAGGACTTTTCACTGAAAGTCCAGCTTGCTGGACAGGGCTTAGGTGATTTCCTGTCCCTGCAGGTGCCCTGGCTGAGATCTCACTGTGAACTCGCAATGTTACTCTCTCCAGTGTTTATTGTGTTGTTGTTGTTATTGTTGTTGTTTTAGTTTTTAGGGTTATTTCCCCCCTTTGGCCTAGTCAGCTTTCCCAAAGGAAATCTGCCAAAGTCTTTCCCAGGGAATATAAATGTCACTGCCAGGGTTTTGAAAACCCAGCGAAGGGAGCAAGTTAGAGGTCTCAACGTAGTGCAATGGATTCTGCTTAACTCCCTCCCTCCCTCCTCTGTGTTGACTGCCACTCTCCCCACACGCTCTTTTCAGAGAACAAATTTCAGGGATTTTTGTATGGGGATGGAAGGTCCTAAATGCTTCATCAACAACTTTCAAACATTTCTTCCACTGGGGACAGTGGTGTCTAAGCACCAAGGTTTGGGGACTGTGAGGGACACTGCTCGTGCCAGCGTGGCAGTCAGCTCTGCAGGTCTAATCAGCAACTCACGATTTGTCCTGCTGCTTTTCACTCACAAGAGTTTTGTCTTATAATGAATAGTCTCTTCTTCCACTCTCATTGTGTGGGTTTACTCCTTTGTCATAAATATGCTACCCTCACTATCATTTTCCTGGGTTTTGGGGGAGAGGAAATAAATATTCAAGTTGAATCTGCAATCTTTAACCACCATATTGATTATCCATTTCTAAAGAAAACTTTTCTTTCTTTATTTTCTTGACCAAAAATTATTATTTTTTCCATACTACTGTAGGAAAAGAAACTGTTGTTTGACTTTTTCTTCCATTTAACTAAAGATGTTTTTTTAGTTTAAAATTTTTAAAAGATTTGATTTATTTATTTTTAGAGAGAGGGGAAGGGAGAGAGAAAGAGAGGCAGAGAGAAACATCCATGTGTGGTTGCCTCTTACACACCTCGCATCAGGGGCTCAGCCTACAACCCAGGCATGTGCCCTGATGGGGAATTGAAGCAGCAACCCTTTGGTTCACAGGCTAGAACTTAATCCACTGAGCCACACCAGCCAGGACTGGCTTAAAAATTTTTTGTTAATTCTTTTAAGGTATTGATGTATTTTGTTTTTAGCTACTCTAATCTTAATTCAAGAATGTGGTTACAAAATTAAAAATTATTCCAACTCTTAGAATTTTAACACCTGTGGATGATTTGAAACAGATGCCAACTTCTCCCAATATATTTTTTATTTGGAGAGTTTAGTTCATCTCTGACTAAAACACTAATAATGCAAATAGTTCTGGAAAGTAATTACGATATTGAAAAGAAATTGATCTGCACTAGGATTTCTATGTAAGGAAGACCTGTCCACTAATGAGACATCTTCCCACACTGTTTGACCAAAGGACATGATGACCATAACTAGCAAAGTGGCAAGGAGCTGTGTTTTTATATTTTCTCCAATATCTTATGCATGTTCCCACAGTACGTTTTTTGTTCAATATTTAAAAGAGCACTAATGTGAAAATGATGTAATAGTTGGCTATAACAAAAAATATCCAATTTCCCCTGGCATTAATAAATCAGCATAGTTCATTGTCTTTATTTTGGAGGTACTCATATGTCTATGGAGCAGCACTTATCACATACAAATTGTGTAACCAACATAGATTTCCTATGAAGAACCTCAGGATTGATAAATTCGAAGCACACTTTTCTAGGCTTGACAAACCTTTGATCTAGGTAGAGGGATAATTGGTCTTAGAATTCAAATGCACGACCATGATAGAACGAGGAACAACGTTTTGAGCTTTTCTGGCTGATGGCACAAGTTTCAGTCTCAGCTTCAATGGAATTATTTGGATCCATAGGAATGGTAGATATTATTAGACTCCACAGAGTTAAAATCTTTTATTAAGGACACTTCTACTGTAAGCACAGTCCAAGCATAGGATATTGAAAGATACAGCTAAGAAATAGAAAATGAAACACAAATCCAAACACAAAGATGAACCCCTTATGGCTCTGAAGTGGCCCCATCAGTGAGGACTCAGTGGCTACGAGAGCCTTCGGGTTCCAAAGAAACCGGAAGTGACTGCGACTTCCTCCTGTGCTGCGCCAAGCTCATGAAAGGCCCCACAAGTAGCAGGAGTACGAACCAGCCCCTGAGCAGAACCAGGGCCTCCGTGGGCTCCTGGACTCATGGAAGGCAGTGACAAAAGTCCCATCCCCCCACCCCTACGTGGCACTCACAGAAAAGAACAGGACTAGAACCTCACCTCATGTGATGCCCAAGTAGATGAACTTTAAGTAGCTAAAAACCTAAAATCATAAAGCACAACTTTAAAAACTCTTAGAAGAAAATATCTATTATGTTTATGAACTCAGATTATGAAATGATTTGTTTAACAAGGCATTAAAGGCAAAGTATAAAAGAAAAGGTTAATAGATTTGATTACATTAAACTTAAAACCTGCTGTCCAAGAACACTACAGGTGTAGCAAAGATTTAGTTTGCCTCTGATTTTTTTCTCCATTTCACTTCTATAATGAACATGCTTATATATACATATTTAATGCAAGTATTTTATAAATTAAATTTTTTAAAGCAGAATTGTTGGTAATTTATCAATTATATTTGCATTAACACTAATTGAAAGTGTGTTTTCGATGTTGGTTTTTATGACTTTAATATTTTGTATCTGTAATGTTTATTTTGTTTCTAGTCTTTTGCTATTTCAAGTAATGCTGCAAGAAACATCATTGTATACATAAGGTTTTGAATTGTAAATGTTCTATGTAAAATGGAAATCTATGTAAGGTTCTATAAAACACAGTCCTAGAAATAAAGTTGCTAAATCGAAAATGTGTATATTTGCCCAAAACATAACACAGTATATTCAGTATCTTGAAAATATATATGGAAATATTGGAAATTGATATTTGGAAAATATATAAAAATAGAAAATATTTTAAAAATCAATTCCCTTCCCTTATCAACTAGAAAAATATAATTTTAAAACTGTATCTTTTCGATTCCCCACACAGATGGCAGCAGCTCGGGGACCACTGGGGGAGGCTGAAGGGAAGGCTCTGGACCTCCCGCCACCGTAATGAGATCAGCTTCACCAGTATTTATTTTTGATGTTCTACATAAAATTTCCTTCAAAAAATAAACATGGGGGTGAGAGGGTTGAGTAGACAGAGCACAGAGGATTTGGGGGCAATAAAACTCACATGTGTGACAGTGTAGTAGTCGATGTGTGTTGTTATCCGTTGGTCCAACCCCACAGAATGTACAAAAGCCTGAGTGAACCCAATACAAACTATGTCTTCTGGGTGATGATGACGTGTCAGTGTAGGTTCATCAATTGCAACAAATGTCCCCTCTGGTGGGGATGTTGGTGATGGGGGTGCTGTGTGTGTAAGGGCAGAGGGCAGAGGGCAGAGGGCAAATCTCTGTACCTTCCTGCCAACTTCTCTGTGAACCTAAAACTTTTCTGAAATGTAAAATCTATGGATAAAAAAATTAACATGGAAACTTCAAAAAATGTGTGTATTTTAATTATTGCCAAATTGCTGTTGAAAGAGCTAGTACCTATTGTGCTCCCACCAGTTACCCATGAGAGCAGCTGCTTCCTCACGCCACGCACGCAGCTGCACGCTCTCTGGCTCTCCATCTTTGAGGACCTGACAGGTGCAGAACGGCACAACCAGTTTCAAGGCTGCATTTTGTTCGTGTTGAGTGTGATTGAGCCACTTTTAACATTTTCTAAAGCTTTTCGGATTTCTTTTTCTATGAATTGCCTGCTCACGTCATTTGCCCATTTTTCAATTGTGTTTGTCAATTCACTCCACGATATTTACTGAGCACCTACTATGTGCCAAGCTTTGTTCTGGACTCTGGGGAAACAATGATGAAAGGGAAAGACAAGGTACCCTGGGTCCTGGAATTTGTCATTTAGTGGGGAGAGTCAGGGAATGAATGAATGAACACATGAACCCTCACTGGGTGTAATGGAGAGGAGAACACATCCTCCTGGCACAAGCAGTAGCAGGAGAAGTGGTGGGTTGCTGCCTGAGAGGAGGTGAGCTGAGCCAGCATCCTTGGCGAACCACTTTTCCATTTTCTCTCCTCGTGATCTGGATATGCCATCTTTTTCTATGCTGCCAATATATACAACATTCATGATTCTATTTGGCAATCATAATTAGCACAGAGGTTTAGCTTTAATTTTAAATTTAATGCATTCAATTCTTCCTTTCTTCCCACAGCCTTCACATTTCTGAGTTCTTGATTTTGATTCCTTTATGGTTTGTGTAGATTTTACCTTCTTGTGTTTTTTTTGAAGGAACAATTGATGTGCACTCTATTCCTTGAATTCTTGCACACCTGAAAAGGCTCATCATCTGTTCAAAGATGACTTAGCTCAGGATGAAATTCTTGGGTCATCTTTTCTGTCCCTCCTAACATTTTAGTTGTCCCAGTGTCCTCTGGCATTAGGGAGGCTTCTGGGACTCAGTCTGAGACCATTTTGGTCTTTCTGTTTCTTCAGCATGACTTGCCTATTTACACTGGGGATTCAGAAGATGCTTCCTTCTCCCCAGAGGTCCAGGAATGTGGCCAGGATACTGACCAGTGCTATGCCACTCTGCTTAAATTTCCCGAGGACATCACGCTCCCCGTTCATGCTGAAACTTGCATAAATCTTAGCTCCGGAGATTTTTAATCTGCTCAGTTTTACAGTGTTCTGCACTTCACATTCTTGTTCTAATCTCACTGTTTGAAATATGGTTGTAATTTACATAATGTTTTATTTTTCCCTTTCATTTTCCTCCTGAACTCTTTTTCACTTTTTTATTGCCTTTTTTGGGCTTAGCATCTCTCGCTTGATCTGCTGTACCTCTCCTTCTAACTCTTATTTTTAGGAAGCCATGTTTCCTTAATCTTCTCAAATCACAGGTGTTTTAAAAAAACTTTCTCCTATTTTGAGGCCAAATTTGCCTTCTGCTGTGTGTTCATTATTTGCTTTCTGATTTCATTTCATGTTTCTCTAAAGTTTATTTTATTTATTTATTTATTTTTAAATAAATTTATTGGGGTGACATTGGTTAATAAGATTATATACATTTCAAGTGTACATTTTTATGATTCCTGGTCTGTATATTGCATTGTGTACCCACCACCCAAAGTCAAATCATCTTCTGTCACCACATATTTGGCCCCCTTTACCTTCTGCTACCCACCCATCCATCCCCTTCTCTCTGGTAACTGAACACTTCCCTCTGCTCTGAATAATACTCAGCCATAAGAAAAGATGAAATACTGCCACTTGCAATAACATGGGTGAACCTTGAGAATATTATGCTAAGTGAAATAAGTCAGGAAAAGCTGAGAACCATATGATTTCACTCATATGTGGGATATAAAGCTGAAACTCATTTTAAAAAGTTTATATGCATAAGAGCTGCAGACTCTATGTGTGTGTCCCCCAAAATTCACAGGTTAAAACCTAACCCCCAATGTGATGGCCTTGGCAGGTGAAGCAGTGAGCAGGTGATTAGGTCATGAGGCAGAGGACAGACTCCAGAGAGCTTCCTTCTGCCAGGTGAAGACACAGTGAGAAGTTGATCATCTGTGACTAGGAGGTGAGCTCTCACCAGGCATCGAATTTGCCAGTGTCTTGATCTTAGACTTATGGCCTCCAAAGTCGTGAGAAAAAAGTTTCTGGTGTTTATAAGCCACCCAGTGTATGGTATTTCTATAGTAGCAGCCTGAATGGAATAGAGACAGGACTTGGCACCCATTTCTTGCTCTTGCATTTCTCATAATGCCTCGTTCTAGTGAGGGACGTTGCAGGGAGCAGGGGTGTGAGTGCTGCAATGCCCATCTCCACCTCAACGTGTTAACCCAGGGCCCATTCTCATGGGTCTGACATATCCCACGACACGTCACACCTTAGGGAAGCAAGTTTCCCCCTTTGTTTTTAGTAAAATGAGTGGATTGTTTTTTCTAAAGATTTTATTTATTTTTAAACAGAGGGGATGGGAGGGAGAAAGAGATAGAGTAATATCAATGTGTGGTTGCCTCTCACATGCTGCCCACTGGGGACCTGGCCCACAGCCCAGGCTTCTGCCCTGACTGGGAATTGAACTTGTGACCTTTTGGTTCGCAGGCCAGCTCTCTATCCATTGAGCCATACCAGCCAGGGCAAATTAGTGGATTTTTAAAAACTGAAATGCATTTGACTTATAAAATTGTACAAATTTAAGATATACAACATGTTGATTTGATACATTTATATATTATAATATGATGGCTATTGTAGCCATAATTAGCACTTCTATGATGACATACTGTTTCTTTTTAGTGGCTTGAATAATTAAGATCTAATCCTCTAGCAGGTTTGATGATTTTAACTGAGGTGAGCTGAGGGTCTATGTGACCCATGTGAAGCACACGTCTTTTCTGTGTGATGCTTGAGACCAGTGTTTGACATAATGTAATGTGCATACAAAGACCTGGAGTGTCTTGGGAAAATACAGGGTTGGATTGAATGAGTCTGGGAAGGGGCCTGAGAGGTTCTGTGTTTCTAACATGGTCTAGGTGGGTTCAATTCTGCCAGTCCACAGTGTCCACTTTGAATTGAAAGGATTTTGGGTTTACTTTTTTTTTTCCAGCCATTTTAGCTGCTTCCAAACACCCATAACACCCAGTCAGCCCAGGTGGCCTGCTGCTGTAGAAGAAGGCTTTTACAATTTCTGTTTACATTATTTAAATTAACATTTGTCTTTTTTAATTTCTAATTTTATTGCATTGGGTTTTGTTTTTTTTTTTTACTTTTTAAACACATTGTTTTATGAATTTGTTGCTATATAGTTTCCTCTTTGGAAAATTTACTAAGATTTTTTTGTGGCCTAAATGACAACTTCTTTTTGTAAATGCCGCAGAAGTACTGGAAAAGGAAGTACAAGGTAGAAACAACCAGAATATCCATCAGTAGCTGAATGAATAAATAAAATGTAAATTGATTCAGCTATAAAAAAAATAAAGCCCTGGCCAGTGTGGCTCAGCTGGTTGGAGTGTAGTCCCATAACCAAAAGGTTGTGCATTGAATTCCCCAAGGCACATGACTAGGTTGTGGGTTCAATTTCTTGTCTAGGCATGTTCAATCCCCCATCTGAGCACAATAATCCCCAGTCTAGGTGTTTACAGGAAGCAACAAATCTATATTTCTGTCCACACTAATGTTTTTATCTCTCTTCCTTCCTCTCTCTTTCTTAAAAGCAATGGAAAAAATGTTCTTGGGTAAGGATTACAAAAAGTACTAACACATGCTACAACACAAATATGCCATATTATGTAAAGTGAAAGAAGTCAGACACAAAAGGCCTGTATTGTATGATTCCATTTATGAAATGCTCAGAATAAACCAATCTACAGAGACAGGAGGGAGACTGATGTTTGCCAGAAGCTGAGAGAAGGGAGGGATGAGGAATGACTGCTAATGGGGACAAAGTTTCTTTCTGGTATGATGAAAATGTTTTAGAATCAGACAGTAATAATGGTTTCACAACTGTATAAATATACTACTAGACACTGAGCTGTATACTTTAGAAGGCTGAGTTTTGTTGTATGTGAATTACACATCCATAAAAAAATAATTCTTTAAAAATACAGACTGAACCCCAAGTGGAGAGAGTATAATTAGATTTTTAAAATCAGCACATACTACAAATCACATCTTCAGGGAATTCTCTTGAAATCTATGGCAGAGGATGTGGAATGCCGTCAGCTTCTCTAGAGCATGAAGCACAAACTGTCACAAATGCAAGTGCTCAAGTTCTTTTTTTTTGGTTTTGTTACTGTTACAGAGCAGGGGAGGGGTTAGTAAATGATATACTGTTACCAAAAGGACCCCCCTTTGTGCTCCAGGGGTCCCCCACCCTGTAGTAGGTTCGTTTTGCTCGCCGCCAAAGGAAAGACATCTCTCAATGCCAGAGACTGGTGAAAAGGAAAGGAATTATTTATTTACAAGTTATATAGGCTTGGAGTAATGACTTAATGTCTTCTTTAAAATACTAAAGTTTTTTAGAATACCCACAAATGCATGTAGTCCTTCCTTCTCCCCTTTGCCCAGTCTGGGGTACCGTATCTCAGGAAAAGAAGTAGAAGTCTGTGATTCAGGCAGCCCCTCGGTTCCGACACCATCCACTGTGTCGCCACCACGATCTCCAGTTAATCCAAAGCCACGTGGCACCTTCTCATGGCCCACCAGCAAGAGTCCTTTCACCCCTTTTCTTCCAGGCAAAGTCTCTCCTGCTTCCTAAGCTGTGTGGCAAAAGGAGCCACCCAAAGTCACGTGGTCCTCTCTCTCTGTCTCTCAGGCCGAGGGGTCAGCACTCCTCCAAAGCCTCGTGGTCCTGACTTTTCTTCCCACAGCGTCTCTCCTGCATTCTTCTGAACCGCTAAGAGAGAGCTCTGCATTGCTGCTACATCTTGCCTCCCAGCTTGCTAAGCTGCGTGGCAAAGGGAGCCCCGAAGCCGCGGGGTTCTTCCCCTCTTGCCAAAAGCCATGTGTTCCTCCCCTGGTATGGCTGCCACACCTGGATTTAAATCCCTGTGCCAATCTTCCTCTGCAACCCCATTTCCGACTCCTCCTACAATCAGCTATACCTGCCAGCATTTCTATATTCTTCCAGATTTGCTGGGCTGCCATGGTAACTCTGGGCAGGTGTGGCCCCATGGCACAGAACTAATCATCTCCAAGCTCTCATGCAGGCACTATAACCAGGGGGAGTTGCCTCCCAGTTACATCTTGGGTAGAAGTCACTTCCATTCCCCTGGCTCAAAGCAAGGCCACAGCTATTTAACATATCTGTGAAACCAGTGAAAGGTTATAGATATGTTAAATGACCATGCCAGAGGTTAGCTGCAAAGCTGCTGCTATACAAAACAGCTCTGAATGATCCTGCTCCATGTGTCCCATCCCCCAGCTCAGACTTGTGGGGGTGAGGACATCCTATATATATTTTTCTAATATTTCCTGGACACCTTGAGTTCTGGACCCCATTACAAATCCCTATTTGGGGCCCTCCTCTTGGCTGTACCCTGTTACATAAGTATTAAGTTTTTCACAAGTATTAACTATCATTATTATGCACTAAGTCACAACCTTAGTAAATTCCAAAAAGTAGAATTTGTACAAGCCATGTTTTCTGGAACACAGAAACATGCATAAAGTAAATAAATAAAAATAAGTTACCTTAATAACACATGTGAAAAAAGAAATAAAACCTGTAGTGACAGACTATTTGAAGATAAGACCATTATAACATCAAATCTCATGGATATAGCCACAAAATAATTTTTTGGATAAAAGTGTGTAGCTTTAAGTGTTTATATTTTTAATCAAGGAACATTTTAAAAAATAAACAAACAAAGCAGATAGTAGAAGGAACTAGAAAAAGCAACCCTAAGTGATCCTAAGAAAGCAGGACGAGGAAACTGATGGACAAAAGTAAAATAACAACGAGAACCAACAGTGCCATTCTGGGACCTGACACTTATAGAAGCATCTCCTACGTGACGAGCCCTGAGCCAGTGTTTGACTCAGACTGACACTGAATTTTCGGTATAATCTGATGAGGCGGGTACTATGGCTATTCCCATTCTACCAATGAGGAAACTGAGGTTTTGAGGGGTGAGGTGACTTGCCCAAGGTCACAAAATGAGAGGCAGCATTATGTCCCAGGGAGTGTGACTACAGGCACCAAGTTCTTAATCACCCTACATGACACAATCTTCTTCATCCAGGGTGCACATGGTCACATTCTGGAGGAAACCTTACTGCCTCTCCTACAGTGTTTCTAACTATGTGTCCTGTTTAGCCATTTGTCAAATAAATTTCATTATGTCTTATAACCTGCTCTCACAGCCCCCTCGGACACACACACACACACACAGACACACACACACACACACACACACACATGAGCCCTCTCCACACTAGAGGGACGAACCAAAGTGAACAATTACTAATTCCTGGCTGAACTTTTAACTGTTGATGAGTAACTGCGCCTCCTACCATTTAGATATGGGCAGGTTCACCCTGCACAGCCCTCCTTGTGTCCACTTTGCATGTGGCTGTAGGAGACCGTTCCATGTGGTGTGGGCCAAACTCCCACTTAGAAAAGCCAGTGGAAAGCAAGGTCTGGTACACAGGACCCACACCCACGGATAGGTTCTCCCATGGGAAATCAGGCCTGCATTGCACCTAGGCCACTTTGAGGCTTGCTTTTTGCTAAAACTCCCTCACCCTGAATTGAGACAGCAAACGTTTACTGCATATCTTTAAAGTAACTTCCTAAAATCTATGCTAAACCTTCCAAGGACAAGTGTAACCAGTTCAACTACTTTTCTCTTTACATTTGCAAATATCCTTTTTTTTGATGTAATTAGCAACATCCTTTCCTTTGTTTTCTATAAAAGGTAACCACCTAAAGCGAACCTGTGCATAGTAAATGAGGACCATCCACCATGTAATGTGCCCAGAAAAGCAATAAAAGCCTGTCAAGGCAAGGGTTGGGGTGCTCTCCCCTTGAGAGAGTGGCCAAGGTATCCCTTTTCCTCCATAGGATTCAGTAGTCCGTGTGAATTTGTCTCGTCCCAGCCACAACACTACAGACCCCATGAGCCATCCTTGTGAACAACATACCAACCTGGTTGGAGCGCACACATCAGCATTCAGGTAAGGGCCGACAACACCAAGTGCTTTTCGGTTAAGTCATAGGGTGTGTTGGATTTCAGAGGAAAAGGGTTTTCTTCCTAGGTTGCCCTCTCTTGCGACCGCTTTGCAACTGTAACTTCTTTAGTAAGCAGGAGCTTTGGTGTCTCCCAAGTGTTTGCTGCAATCTCGCAGGAACAGGTTGAGCAGTTAAGAGCCACAAAGGCACCTGCTGCAATAAAGATTCCCATGAGAGGATTAGCTGGATGTGGACTGGGACAGAATACTAGGTTTCCCGTCAGCCGCAAGCAAAAGTGCTTGCAACGAGAGGCACATTCTAAAAACACTCACAAGCTCATCCCCGTGGCACAACCCCCAAATAGGTCTAGGTTTCCCTTTAGTCGGCTTTAAAAACATCAACTAGTTACAAGACAATTTACAAGCATCTCAGCTACAATGCCGTGGATGCCACGAGCTGGGGTCCGAGTCACGTGGCCGTGGCCATCTGCAGCTGGGCATGCACGGGAGGCTCATGGGCCTGAGTCTGCTCACACTTTGCAGCCTGCCAGCTCAGACTGCCTTCATCTGACCTCCTAAAGGCTTCAGAAATGTGCTGTTCATGACTTCCTTTGCCCACAAATGATTTAAAGTCAAATTGAGAATAGATTATTTTCTCTTCATTTAAAATCCACAAGTAAGAAAAAGTTTCAAAGACAGAAAATCTTAAAAGTACTTGTAAATCCCTGGTTCTTGTCAGTTCACCAGACAGTGATTATCGTGAAAAAATTTAGATCTCTAATTTCACGTCATGCTCTCACAAAACCAAATTAAATGCAGTTAGCCACTGTTTTTTTTTTCCAGATCTGACAAAGGTACATTTTTCTTTTTAAGAATCTTTATAAGAAGTCAGTTGGCATGTACTAAGATGAACCCCACAAGGAGAACAAAGGTAAATTGCAATTAGCTCTTTTCTGTAAGCATTGCTTGCAGACAACCAAGTGTTTGCTTCAACATGGTACACACTGTGTAATGATAGAGCACATCTGAAACCGCGCACACTCGGGGACCATAATTACAGCGATGCCGCACTTCACCCCCTTGTTTGCTAAGCTTGGCTGAAAGCCAAGCTAAATCTAGTCAGCCTACCAGTTCATTCTACAGATTTATCCTAGTTAGAAATAAAATTACAAAAACAATAATGCTTTTAAAAATAAAGAAAGGCCCTGGCCAGGTGCTCAGTTGTTTAGAGCATTATCCCAACATGCCAAGGTTGCGGGTTAAATCCCCAGTCAGGGCACATACAAGAAGCAACTGATGAATACACTAATAATTGGAACAACAAATCGATGTTTCTCTCTCTCTCCCCCTTCCTCTCTCTCTCAAATCAGTAAATAAAAAATTGAAGAAAAAAAGAAATAAAATCTGTATTTTTCATCCCTCTAGCGTTTGATACCCACTAAGGTAAAAAACAGAAAAATGGGGTTTTTCATTGGATTTTTATTGCCAAGCAAGTTTTTATTGGAAGCAAGTTGGGTTACATCTTTTAGTTTCTATTAATGTTACTGTTCTAATTGAGGATGGATGGGCCTCGGTTGGCTGTCTTTGCACATTTCGTACCTTTTAAGAAATGTTCTGGGTTCAGAGAAACTCAGAATGTACTTTGTCCTAAAGACTCTTCCTTTTCATTTTTAAGTGACTATATAAATATTTATATCAGTTTCAGATTCATTTACACTTACCTCATCAAAACTTTTCACAGGATATCTGGATGGACTAAAATAAAACCAAACACTCTTGCTTATAAAAGTCACTGAATTCCAGAATCTTGCTGCAGACTCTACCAGACACTTTCTTCTTGGAAACACAAAGTCATGCTTTGCCAAATAAAATTAGATTAAAATGTCCCTTGGTTTTTCAAGATGAGATGTTTTATCTATCCCATATGAACACTAGGGAACTGCCAGCTTATACCCTTCTATCCTGTGTGGGTCTTGGTCTTATGATGATTCCATAATTAAAGCACCAGGTACTCGAAATTCATCATCTTCCCTTCCAAATCTGTTTTTCCCTTTCAGATTCGTTTTCTCAGAAAGCAACACCTTTCTTACACTACCCCTTCCAGAACTTGGAAATCATCCTAAACCCTATATCTCCCTCACTTCTTGCCATTCCACTGAATCCTGTTTATTTCACCTCCTCACTTTCCAGTTTCTCGCACTTTCACTTCCCCAATTGATACAACATTATTTCTTGCCCATATTTGTGCAACAGTCTCCTAAAACTGGTTGATCTGCCACTGGACTTCTCTCTTCCCAGTCCACTGTTCACTTAAAACCAGTGATTTTCTAAAGGGAAACTGACCATCCGGATCCCCTTCTCAAAAGCTTTCAATGGCCTCCTATTACTTTTAAAATAAAATT